>JAZHYW010007629.1:0-219364 GCA_037355805.1 Ixodes ricinus
GGGGTGGGCGATGGCTCGGGATATTACGGTAATATCTTTTTTTTGTGGAAAGTTAATTGTTTTGTGTCATACGTGTTCTCTATTCATGCAGTTTTAAAAAAGATATTTTTGGAGATGAGTGTTTTTCTAAGCTAAGTCCTCGTTTTGAAACGTCGGCGGGGACTTAATGCCTCCGGGAAGTGTCTGTTTATTTAATAGTATATGCATTTCAACATAAAAGAAGTGATCCATCTCGTTATGTTGCAGAGGGGCAGCTCCAACTTTTTGAGTCGTACATACCGACTTGGAATCAAAGATTGTGCATTCACGATGAATGCGATAGCCTTGTGACAGATGTGTGCACCGTTTACCTTACCATTAAATTTTTTTCTTCTATATTTATTTGTTAAACCTGTTCAATGTAGTTGACGTTGATTGACTAGTATGCTTTGCCAATTGCCTACAGGTTATTTAGGATCAAGAAACAGTTGTAATAAAATGTATTTGCATAAAATTTGAATTTTTTTTTATGTTAGACACGTTTGCCATTGTGAGTCTCCTTGCTGCTTTTTTAAATGGCTCCTCTCTGTTTACAGGCGTTCTTCAGCAAACCCTACGAGCACATCTTGCTCCGCGTCATCCAGACCAGCAAGGACGTGCTGGCCACCCTGCCTCCGGAAGACCACGGTCCAATTGAGGCCAAAGTCCAGCACGTCAGGGACAGGTGGAAGGTATCCAAGACACTCTCATTGCACTCTCCTTGATCAGACACTGCAAACAGTCTTCACTGTAAAATGCCAGATAGAGTCGAGAGTGATGTGATGTCCATTGGACCATCTGGATGCCTGATGTCTAGCAGTTGTGGTAATCTGTAGCATTTGAAGATTTGACTATAGTCACTGAAGGAATGAGGACGGCAGGGAGGTCCCTCAGTTGTCCCGCCTTCAGTGCGAGCTGAAGTCAGCAACTATAACTGCCGAGTGCTTTGGCCTGCAGGCTTTCCCACGACACAGTTGTGCATCGAGGGGAAGGGATTTTGATGAACCAAAAGCTATCTCTCTTGTAAGCTTGAAAGATCAGATTCTTATGAATCTAAAATAGTTTCACTATCTCTATTTGATATGGAAAGTTAATTTTGTAATGAGAAAGGCTTCAACTACTGCAAAACCCTGCCAAAATAGATGCTGTCTGCCGACAGGCAAGAGGAACAACAAACAAACAAATTGTTGGTGGAGTCTTTGGGGATCTACAGGAACGATCCGATTGTTAGGCTGTTTTGTCAGAAAACAGAAAATGGGGACTTCCCAGCTCCCTTTGGTGCACACATATGGAGGACTTGTGCTAGTACTGCTATCTATCAGTTGAGGTTCAAAGTTTGTTTCAACGTGATCATTTTTTTAAATATTTTTCTCTCTAGAACAATCATTGGATATTTATGAAGTATAGCTGCTGTATAACCCGGAGAGTACTAAAAGAAATATATAGGCACTGTTACAGTCAGCACCCTCTTTGTTCACTTCTTAATTTCAGGTTTGTTCGATTTCAAGTTATTTCAACAATCCCAGGGGTAGGAAAAGGTAGAAGCGTGACATTCGTCTTCGCTTCCCTCGCATTGCAGGCGGTTCAACAGAAGCTGCCGAGGCTGAACGACGACGAGCTTTTCACTGAGCTTCAGGAGTCGTTTGAGCGCCACGTCAAGACGCTCGACAAGGAACTGCAGGACGAGCAGAAGCTTGTCGACAGTGGAGAGAAGTTGCGCAACGTCCTGGCTCGGCACGAGGTTTGTTACAACCCCCGTGATTGTGTTGCGCGTCTGTTTGCACGGCGGGAAGTTAGTCAGCACCAATGGGTGCCTGGGGTCTACGCTGTAGACGAGAAATCTAGCCAGTGCAGCATACCACTGTTGACCCTGGGTCGTTAACGTGCATCAGGCAGTGGTGATACGCGATTGCACGCCGGTACGATGTTCATCCAGATCAAAACAAGTAGGGGCGGGGATTGAACCCAGGATCCCGGGGCTCTGCAGTGCGAGGTTTTGCTTCCACGTGCTCCGAGCCGTGGTCTGCTAACACACTCGGCCACCCACGCCCACTGAGAGCTATCGCTGCATCGTCAATCCAGGCCAACGATTTGTTGGCCTGGATTGCCACGAAATTCGAAATGCGTAGTCTGCATCCCACGGCAGCCCTGCACGTTTTAAGCACGCGACGCATTGTGTCCGTCCAGGAGTTCTTCAACCGCTCTCGGGAGATCGGGGCCATCCAGGACGCCCTGGAGGAGATGGAGCAGCTGGCCCAGAGCTGCCCGAGCCACCGGGAGCCCCTGAAGTCGTGCCAGGACAGGTTCAGCGAGCTGCACGAGCGCATCGTCACCATGAACCGCATGCTCCAGACGTCCAGGGACGATTGGCTCGTGTACTCCAGAAAGTGAGTGTTTGGAATTGCCTCCTCCCGCCACAGCGCCTGAAACGTGTCTTTGACTGGTTGTGTCTGCTGTGTCCTCAAAAGGGGTCCCTCGGTTTCCGTACGACGACGTCACAGTTGTGTCGTGCTGTTCTGCCATAGGTCGCTCTCCAGCTTGCCTGTCCACGAAAGCTTCAGCGGCTGAGAGTGGGGACGCGGCGATGACAGCAACGCTTTAATTCGCCCATACTTTTAAGCATAACTTTTACTATTAACCGCCAGGATCGCGTCATCCGGCAGCATGAGATGCTTGTTGCGGCGACATATTTCTTGCCACTTCGAGACCACTTTCAATACATAGGGGCTACAGGATACTAAACACACCGGTCGGACAAGTTCTAGGCACTGTACCCGAACCATGCAGTTAGGGCGCAGATTTTTTGTAACGGATCTGTCGGAGAGAACCCACCAAACCTATCTGGTGCGCCGAAATTCTCGAGCTTTGTGTCAGAACTGCATCGTGACGCTGGGACCATTGGCTTCAAAATGGCGGCCTTGTGCAGTCGAATTGAACTATCCGTGGCGGGCTGAGCGGGCGGAGTCTGCTCGACAGTGGGCAAATGGTCCATCATTTTGCGGCAATAGCCGTTATGGGCCCTTCCCGCTGCTGGAATTGGTGTTTGTAGTAACTGTAGTTGTTGATGTCGCAGTGGTCATAGTAGGGTATAGGGTGTCCATCGTCGACGTCGCCCAATCCTTAAAAAAGACAGCCCGCCTCCCGCTAGATTTCATCCTAGGTTCTCCACGCTTGAAGCGGGTGTGTTACCTGCTGAGCTACGCCGCAGCTTTGACTAGGCTGCCTGCATTGTCCTTCTGTTTAGGACAATGCATTCTTTGTAATACTCGATGCCAACAGCACGCGCTCTCGGCAAAAATACGAAGAAATAGCCATTAACAAAATGCCGCCTTAATGCAGGACTGCTCAATTTTTTTTTTTTTTTTAAGGGCTAGATTAGGGATTTTATTATGCAAATGGCTTTTGTGGCTCATCAAAGTTGCAGCACATTTTCGGACATAGCACTCGGCAACCGCGGTGTTGCATATCTTACGGCAATCCACAATTTTGCATGCATGTGTTCATCCAAGAATACACAAATTGAACTTTCTGCAAAGGGTTAAAAAATAATCTGCACGTGGAAGACGTTGGGCTTGCTGATGATTTCTGCTCCTTGTCGTCTGCTCAGGTTCAACGGCCTGCTGTCATGGATGGACCAGGTGGACGAACGCATAGAGCTCCTTGTTCAGAGCGACACGAGCTCTGCTTCCGCCTATGAGACCCAGCGCACAGAATTTTTGGTAAGGTCTGATTTTAAATGAACAATGCAGCATGCTAGGAGGTACTCTCCAGTGTGTTCTAACACTGATAATTTAAAAAATATTCATTTGATCATGAACACTTAAAAAAATCAGCAAAGCAGTAGAGCAGCAGGTGATTTCATTTTTAGCATATAAGTGAGAATTGCTATATACGTTTTATGAACGGAGGTTGCACGTTTACTTCTTCATGCAGCCCATAGAAGTCAATCACAAAATGAGACCAGCTAAAATTGAGATGCATAATGTTTAAATAAAAAGAAATGGAGACTTGTTTTTGATGTTGAGCATAGCATTCACATGTTTAGAATCTCAGCACAGAGCTCACATGTGAGCCTTAACGTCTTTGGTTGCTCGTTGCTTGCTGGATCCCATCTGATGATTGGCTTTTAGTGGGCATTGTAAGAAAGGAAATGTGCTGGCTTTGCTAAGAAAAGGTAGATCTATTTTAGAATGAATACGGTAGTTTTAATCGCTGGGCCAGATACAGTTCACACTGTTTGAGAACTTTTCAACTGAAGTGACAGTCCAATGTTGCACTCTTCACAGCATTGTTCTCAAAAGTACCTTCTCTGCAGTTCTTTGCCAGCATAATGTGAGCTTTCCATCTTGCACCACTCATATGTTTGCTCATTTGTGAACATTGGTTTTGCCACCATGTTCCTTAGCTAAAACGGAGCTTTGTGAACACTTTGTTATGGTCCAAAACTTTGTTGTAATTAAACCCTTTGCCATAGTCCAACACCTCATCGTAATCCAATGCTTTGTCATAGTCAAACACTTTATTATAGCTCAATTACTTTGTTACAGTCCAACACATTGTTATAATACAAACCTTTGTCAAACCTTGCTGTCATCTAACACTTCGTCGTAGTCCAACACTTTGTCATAGTGCAACAGTTGGTTACAGTCAAATGTATTGTCGTAGTTCAACGCTTTTTTGTAATTCAAACCTTTGTCATTGTCTAACACCTGGTCATAGTTCAACACTGTCGTTATTCAGAACTTTGTCATAGCTCTACACTTTGTTGCAGTACTACTCATTGTTGTAGTTCAACACTCTTTCACAGTCCGACACTTTCTCATAGTGCACACTTTCTCACAGTGCACATTTTCTCATAGTGTACACCTTGTCGTAGTTCGAGTCTTTCAGAGCTGAGTGCCTCTTTGCAATCGCAGGACATCTGCGAGACGGTGGACGCCCGCCGCGGAGACCTGGAGTGGCTGACCAACCGGCTGGAGGCCCTTCTGCCCGGCATGGAGCCCGAGGAGGCCCAGCGGGAGAGCGAGCGGCTGGCCGGCCTGGTGGCCCGCTACGGGGCCCTGCTGCCGGTCATGGAAACCACCACCGTCGTCTCGGAGACCGTGTCCAAGTGCTACCTGTACCGCGAAGAGGTCACCCAGGTGAGCGGCCGTGCGCTTGTCACCGAAGGTGCTCGCTCGATAGATGTCTCGTGCAGCCGGATAATGCGTTACCAGAAAACACTGCCCGTCACTTTGGTACATCCCGAAGGCACTCTGAATGCGTAGCATTTATAAGGGCAGACCTAGCGAGACCCAACACTTAACGTCTGTGGCGTCATGCTGTAATGTGGCCACGTGTTATGATGTTGGGTCGCATCAAGTGACAACATGATGTTATAGTGTCACGTGATGTCATGGTGTAATGTAACGCCACAAAGGACCCATTAATGATGTGCATTTAGAGTTCCTTTGAGATATGTTGAAGAGGCATGCAGCCCTCTTTGATCTTCTTATAACTCTCGGCATTCAACCCCCCTTACATGTTGTCTCTTTAGCTTGACGCGTGACCTCTCTTGGGTTTTGCAGGTGACCCGTTGGCTGAGGGAGGTCAGGGACTCCAAAGCCGTCACCGAGGAGATTCCGCTGGACAACCCTGAGAAGCTCAAGCAGATGGTGCAACAACAGAAGGTCAGCCGGAGTGATTTAGATGCACTCCCCCTTCTAACACACCCTCAAACCGAGTCCCACACTCCCCCAAAAATTTCTTGCACAAAGTGTACAAACATATTTCGTGAAACTGCTCAGTATTGACCAAGATCAGTATGTTTTAAACTGCCTAGATCAGTGGTTCTCAACCACCAATGTTTTGGGGACCCATTCCGGGTCAGCGGAGGTGACCTGGTGGGACCCCATCTACCGGGGCGGAGGGGGGTTGGTATTGGATGATTACTATGACAAAAGGGTAAATGAAGAAAACTAATTTCATGTGAATCAACTTTTAAATAGGGAATATTCAGCCCTACTCACTTGGCTTGAAGAGTCTGGTTTATTTAGCTGTGTGGGACAGTCAGCATCAACGAAGGAAAGATTTGTTGCTCAGCTCGAGTAATGGTCAAGGGTTTTGTGGACCCTAGGTAAACAGTCCCTTGTTTCGTAAGATCAACAGATGCTCGCAAATGTGAAGTTATCTTGCCCTTGGTGATCCGGGATTGTGGCCATTTCTTTGGGGGGAAAACTCCAGGATGTGGTCCAGGAGCTCGAAAAGCGCCAAGACAAGGTCCTGGAAAGCATCAAGTCTGGCAAGGACCTGCAGACGGAGAAGGGCGCTCCCGAATTTGTGTCCAGTGATGTCCGCAAGCTGGAAGAGGAATGGTCACAGGTCTACCGAGAGGCGGTGGAAAAGCTTGACCGGATGACGGTACGGAGACCCCGCACTGCTCTTTTGGGCTCTCTCGGTCTAATTTTTCTATAGTCACCGCGAGCCTCGAGCGTGCACGCGCAGCCGAAGCATAGTGGAAGCCCATGAGTGCATGCCGGAGGCTGGACGTTTGAAAGGGATGCCCCGCCTTTCCCACCCTGTCCGTGACCGTATCTGCTGTATCTCTCTGCGCTTAGGCCCGCTTGCCTCGAACACGCTACGTTTACATTGGATGCGATCAGATGCGAATACACTGAGAGGAGTCTGGTCATGGGCGCCTAACACTTCTCTCTCCTCTCCTCATACCCAATCATTGTCGTCAAATCTTGATTCAATGCACCACGGTTTGCATCCACGTAAAAGCAGCCCATTTTTATTTTAGGTTGAGAAACGGCTTTTACTGTGCGTCCGAGTTAGGCAATATAGTGAGTCGGGTGGAAAAGTGAGGGTGCATAGTGAGAAAATTCAGCTGTTACCAGTGCAATTAAACGTGCTTCTACCTCTTCGAGACTTCCCGAGCAACCGGTGCAATTTGGGGCTGGTTGCTTGAAATGCAGATTCCATGCAAATTCGTCCCTCTCACGATGCAGTTCTTTGTGCGCCTCACTGTTGCATGGGACAACCCCATTTCCCACAGTGAAACTTGGCCCTATTTTTTCTTAGAATTAGGACAATTTGAAACATTGACCTAAGGGCCTGGACTCTATCATTTGTCTCTTATTCAACACTGCTGTTCTTCTTTATTTAAAAGCTCTCAGCAAAGATTCTCTGCTTTTTAATACCTCAGTTGTAGAGGCACTCTACTGTATTCCAGGTTCTTTAGTCTGTGTGGTGGCTTTGCTGGGTGTCCCTCTTCCTGCCACACTCTCAAGCCAGTGACATTCACACTCGACTCGAGTCGCCACGCCAAGTCCGGTTTCCGATAAGTTCCGTCTCTCGTTGCAGAAAGACAGCCAGCGCTGGCAGGAGTTTGAGAAGCTGCGTCAGGAGATCCTCCAGTTGCTGGCTCAAGCCGAGCAGGAGCTGAAGTCAATCGGCCTGCTCGCAGACATGGAGCAGAAGAAGCTGGAGCAGTGCATCCGGGAGAAGCAGGTACGTCGTCTGGGAGCTTGCCTAACTGAAACTTTTCAGTTTTGAGGGAATGCCTATCTCTCTTGAATAGCTGCCGATTAACTAGTCCCGGTTTTAATGCGATAGCTTTAAGGAGCTGATGTTGCAGAAAAGCTGGTGTTGGCATTGGTAGCAAACAGGAAAATCTTAATTGGTCGATAGGGTCATGACGTCGCAGCCACCTAACCTCGCGCGGGAATTTCAAACAACCCACAATGCTCACGTGAAACACGACGTCACGTGTGGAATGAAAGTGATTAAAACATTACATGTAATGCATACTGAAGGTCGCTGCATGTCTCAAATGATTTCACTTTATAAAGTAATTCATTTGCCTTAAAGAAAAAATTTCAAGAATTTTAGGCAGAGGCGGGATTCAAACCCAAGACCCTTCGGTTCTGGAGCCAGACACGCTGGCACTGCTTGGGAACTAGCGGGGGTTTATATTTGCTATTGCATTTAAAGACCAAGCTTAAATGTCCTCCTGTAGTTTTTGCTTTTTTTTGTCTTATTTTTCAGCTTGTTTGGACAATACATATTGTCTGCAGCATCCAGGTGAAAGACCAGATGGTCTGACAAGGCCTCGATGCCGCTATAAAACAGAAGCGTAACAATTCATCAGTGTTGAAGAAATAAAGCAGTTAAGTTGTCTAGAGACCTTGTAAGCAGTAACGCTTATCCAGGATGAGGCCGTAAGGACCAGCACATTTGGCTTGCCTTGCAAAATTTTAATTCCAATCATACATAGCTAAAACTGAGCCTGCGAATGTCTTTTCACAAAATTTTTATGCCTATTTTTTTTTTTTTTGAGTTTTACTCAAAGGTGGTGTAATCTTAAATTGGTGAAAAAACAGCGGCCGTGCATTCTCTGTCCTATACCAGACGTTCGTCATCTACGCACTGTTTTGGAAGCTATATTTTCTTAAAATTATTACTTATTGCGATTATTCTCCTCGTTGCTAGCCTCTACTATGGCGTTCTGAGCATTTTTGCATTCAGCTAGCCATCTGGGAACGAGCTCGCAAACCAGTCAGCAGATGACGAACAGGCTTGTAATGGACATAGGAAATGCATGGACACTGGTTTTGCCTTATCTTTAATATTTCACCCCCTCTAACTTCTTGCGAAACGACATTCGCATGCACAATTTCAGGTATGTACATTTGGATTTAGAATATTACGAGGAGTGCCAAATGTGGCTGGTCCTTACGACCCCGCCCTGTACTAGGTTAGATCTGTGAAAATAGGACTTAAGCTGGGAAAACACTCATTTACTTAGAGGCAGGGACGGTCAAGGAAATCTGGAAGCTCGGGGAACCCACAGGGGTACCCTGGGGAACCCAGTTGGTGAACTCATCTTCTAGGGGACTCCTGGGTTCCTGGGAACAGTTTGAGGACCCGTGCTCTAGACTCAGAAACCAGCCCGTAAAAGCGTCCTCTAATAGGACCTTAAAACGCAATCCGCGAGTCTGTCCTGATCCTTGTGTTGCCTGGGCGACGCCGCATTCCAGGAGGCTGCCAAGAGGCTGCAGGAGTCCATGGACGCCATGCTGGCCCGCCTGCGCGGCCTGGCAGACGAGCTCTCCCAGCAGCTGGGCCCCCAGCGGCAGGACGTGCTGCGTGCCGAGCTGGACAAGACGGAGCGCCGGACCACCACGGTGCTCACGACGGTCCACGAGACGGTCCACAAGCTGGAGACGGCGGCCCACAAGAGCACGGACCTGTCGGACCGCCTCGGCCGCCTTTCCGAGTGGCTTGCCGGCATCCAGGGCAAGCTGGAGACCAAGGAGGGACCTGTCCCCGAACAGCTTGAGGAGATCCAGGCAAGGGCCTTTTAATGTGAAAGCATTAACTGTCTGATGGAGCGAGCCGACGTCATCAGCTTTGAAACCACGCCAAACGGCTCTTAAATCCTTCTCCAAGTCAAGCCAGCTCCCAGCTAGGAAACTGTAACCATGCGCAAGGCTAGCCACGGCACCATTTACACCGCTTCGATCCCATTGGCTGGCGCGCGTCGACCAGGCTCCCATTCGCCGGACACGCAGCGCCAGGTCAGCACCACTCAGCATGCCAACACGCGTAGAGCAAGAATGATGTACATGCTTTCGCATTCACAACTCATAAGAAGTGTTTAGGTGTACCTCTTTTTTTTTTTTTATGGCAATAGCTGTTATGGGTTGTACCCACCACCAGGAACGATGTTCTTGTGTCATTGCAGTTGTTGTCGTAGTAAGGCGTACGGCATCCATCGTCATCATTGTCAAATGCTTGAAAAAGATCGCCGGCGACCGGTGTTTTGAGGATTCGATCCTGGGTCTGCTGCGTGTGAAGCAGGCGCGTTACCACAGAGCTGCGCCACAGCTTTGAGATTGGATCTCCTTCCCGATAGTTCGTATGTAGTGCATAAACCTGAGTAGCTTATGTAGGCTGAAAAAAAAATCTCACCATAACTTTTCTCGGTGGTTGGTGTTCAGTTCACACTGGTTATTTTCGTGTAAGAGCCGTGCCTTCGAATTTCAACCTAAAATTAAGGATATGCAGTAAAAAATTGCGTTATTAGCACGTCAGAATTTGGAGCCCGTAGCATGTTCTGTCATTCTCCTTTCACTGCTGTGCCTCTTTTTTAAAGAGAAGGGTAAAGAGAGGTGAGATAACAGGAAACTTGGGTAGTAGGTGCCTTTATTGAACGGCAGGAGGAGTTGCGAGATGGAGCCACATGGTCGCATCACTGCGTTTGGTTTGTATTGACAGCTTCTTAGGTCTCTAGAGCCAGCCTCTAGAGCCAGCGGGGTTAGAACTGAAACCATGCATTTGTTGTGAAAACGTAAAACAGTGTTAGCCTTCCACTAGAACAGTTTCATGACAAGGGCAGGTAACATCTCGTTTTCAGTTTGTGTAGGGTCACACCTCAAAAATTGCCCTCAGGTTCTGCGAGAATGTTCAGCTCTTAGACTGACCCTTAAAATTTTAAGAACACAGGATGTCTTCAAAAGACAAGGGCTACACTAAGTGTTTAACAGTATCGTATGTTGAGAAACCATTGTGCGTAACTTCGTCGCTACTACAACCTACGTTTTCCTTATTTTTGGAACGATCATAATAATTTACCAAGTTTTCTCAAAAGCCAACATTCTCGGTGCAACAGCCCTTCAAATCTAAGCTGACCAAACAGATCACGGGTCTTATCTAACGAATGTTCTTTGCTGGCGGCGGCGCAACAGTAACTTTGTGGCAGAGTGTTCATCGTATCGTTTCATGCTGGATATGTGCCACCCTATTAGAGTAGGGAGCAAACTAAATCCTCTACTGAATAAATCAACCAACAAATGTGGATCTTGGCAGTTGGCCAGGTACAGCGAAGCACGGGACGTGATAAGAGCGCGGCAACCGCCGCCTGTCCGGTAAAATTAGCCGCACGCCTCCATCGCAACATCGCTCCTTCGTCTGGTTCTTTTCATTTCGCATACACGTCGCGGACCGCTTGAAGGCGCTGCCTTAAAACTACGCTTCCGTGCGATAGGCCGCAGTTTGCACGTTTCGCCGTTCGAACCGGAGCTAGACACACTGGCAGCATACTTTCGTGTGTATTCACGGGCAGAACGAGAGGTGCGGCGTGCCTCTTTTAGACACTCGGCCTCCAGCATGCGCCCGTTGCCTTCCGTGATGCGCTGTGCATGCACGCTGGAGGCTCACGAGATGCCCAAGTGTTATCGAAGGTAGGAAACTCGTGCTGGAGGAGGGACGACTGATGGACCTTCCTGCCTTTCACGTCCTGTCAGCGATGAGGGCTTCTGCACATACTAATTTGTAGCACGTCGGTTGCACGAAGGCTGGGATCGAGTGAAAGTGTCTTTTATTTAAAGTGTGTACTCCTGTACGTTTTTAGCAATCTCTCGTGTCAAGGAATCGAGTTCACCGCCACGCACCGCAGTGGACGCTATGAGTCGCGTCAGTCGACCTGGCGCTTCATGCGCCACGTGTCTTTGTGCTCTGCACGTCGCTTTGCCCAACCGGAAGGTTATGTGACATTTTTCGAGCCGTGAACTGGTTCCGGTGGCTTGTAGCGTCTGTTGCAGTACATCGGAAGATGAAATGGAGCATGTGTGCCGTTTGTACAGCCTGTTTTGCATAATAAATGCGTAGCAGATGTAGGGCCAGCTCTTGGAGATTTCGTGTCTTCGGACGGGTCACGTGACGCTGTGACATCGTGCCAAAAGCTCTCTAACTGCTCCGTTTTTATATGTCTCTGACGTCACACGGCCTTGTGACTTCATGGTGCCCTGTGGTATGATCTGACATCGTGCCACGTGGTCATGTGACGTCGCAGCTTCTCTTGACCGTCTCTCGCATCCGCGTTCCCGCCTCTCCTTAGGACCTGACCAAGGAGATAGAGTCCAAGACGGAGGTGCTGGAGCAGCTGGAAAAGGAGACCCAGGAGCTGCAGGGCCAGAACCCCGACCTGGCGCGGCTGGCGGCCGACCTGCGCTCGCAGCTCTACGACCTCGGAGCGGAGGGCAAGGGCAAGGAGCAGGAGCTGGCGGAGCGGCAGACCCGCCTCAGGCTGCTCCGGGAGCGCAGCGTGCAGGAGCGCCAGGAGCTCGAGACGGTCGAGGCGGGGCTCGACCAGGGGGTCCCTCACCCGGACTCGCTGGATGAGCTCGCCGCCAAGCGGGAGGAGTTGCTGGTCAGTGCCCCCGGTGACACTTCCGACGTTGCTCGAAACTTGGGGTTGCCGAGCACCCAAATTTCTGATCGTTCCTAAGCCGAAATGAAGTGCCTTTTCAGTTTAGACACGATTTAAGCAAAATCTTTTTGTCTGGATTAAGAGGACACTGCTCCGAACGGCGAGCTTTTTACCCGCTAGTCTCATTCGTATGATATTTCCAGAGCATATTTGTAGCTATGAAAGAGGTTGTCGTGTATTTACCTGTGGCGCCATCTGCCAAGCAGACGGCAAACAATGAGAACTGCGCCACTCCAACGGACGCCGATGAGATTGCCACTATCCCGCCGCTCGCTCCGAATTCGGACGCGAGCCATGCGTGCCGTTACCTACCTGTTACCAAATTCTAACCGATTATATACATTAATAATCAGTTATTGATAAGTAAAGTATTAGTTATCCAATAAACAAAAAATAAGAACCATCTGCTAACTTTATTCGGAAGTTTGGAGGCTAGTTTGTGGTGCAAACTGTGTCATCGAAAATACTGCATCCTGAAATCAGGTGTTCTCAACTCTGCAAGTTGCAGTTGATGTGCAACTGTCCTCTCACTGGGATTGACTCGTCAATGACCACTTTTGTAACAATTCACTTTGACTTTAATGAACACGGTAGCCTGTGTTACTGTCGAATGGTACAGGCGTCGTATCATTAGTACCTATTGTCTTACAAACGTGATCGAGAAACCGAACTCAGATTCAAAAAGCAATTGCGACGGCACCTGAATGCATTCTTCTTAATTAACTCACCGTTGCATCAATTTGTCCACGCAGAAACTCTACGAGCTTACCAAGAAAAAGTCGAGACCCTTCGGGACCTGGCCGCCGAAGCCGCATCGGACGAACCGGACGTCCAGCGAACTCTGTCCGAGCTCCAGGAACGCTGGAGACAAATCGGCAACCTGTTGCAAGTAAGCCAAACTGTCTACGACGAATACATTAGAATTACAGTGGCCGAAATGCGTCTTCAACCTGACGTGTTTTGCATCCTATACTGCCCATGCATCGAATGTGGTCCCAAAGTAGCAACAAATGTCACAGTGGCAGGCGAGTCGTATGCCGTCGGTTGGTCGTAGGTGTTTAGGCAAAACGCACGAGCGAAGGCAATGTCGGCGACGTCGTGGCTTCCCAACCCTTTTCTGCCGTAGCTTGTTCGCCGATGCGCGACCTGCAGCAGAACAGGTGTCTGCCACATTCACCCCCGCCGCCCTTAGACGTTTAGCAGAAGTACCAGATTCGAGGGCTCGGTGACCATGCCAGTCAGCAACACTTTCCAAGCACCATAGTCAGAATGCGCTCCCGGATTCACGGGCTCACCGGCACGCAATCTTTGTTTTATGCTGACAATCCAATGCCCTCTCTTCAGGCTTGGCGGGATTCCCTGGGCACGACGGCCGAGCAGTGGAAGGTCATTGTGACGCACGTCGAGGAACTCGTGACCTGGGTGACCGAACGAGAACGGCAGCTGGAGGAACCGGTCAAAGGTGCCACTCCGTCTGAGCTAGAGAAGCAACGCGAGGGACTCAAGGTACGCCGGGGAGGCGGCGCGAGGCCGTGGACCGTCGGATGCGGGAGTGTTTGACGGCGGCGCTCGCCCTTGTCTTTCGTGATCCGCAGGGTCTGTCGGCGGAGGTGGCCCAGAAGCAGCAGACGTTGAGCGAACTGCAGGCCAGCATCGAGCGCCTCGGCGCGGGGCTTTCCCACTCTGCACTGGCTGCCCTTCACGCCCAGGTGAGAATACACTCCAAAACGGAGAGACTCGCATCTTCTCATTCGGAATATAGGTGCGGCTTCGCTTCCATTGCTGATTTATCCCAGTTCGTATCAAACATCCACGTTAAATGCATTCTCAACTTGAGCATGAACACTTAATGTTTTGTTGCCCCACACAGTTGGTGCGACCGGGGTATTTGGAAACGAGATACCCTTCTGTTATTGGTCTTTTCGTCATATCAGTAAGTCCTCGATTGTATTTACTGTGTGGCATCATATTTACTAAATGGCACGATCTAGTAGATTCCATGCAGTTAGGATTTACGCCACACTTACTAGGATGTCTGTGGCATGCCACACTCATCCAGTGAACATGTTGTCAACGGCACTGTTGCAGGGAAAGCCAGAAAGACCACTGGTTGTAGAGAACATAGGCTCTTCTTGTGGCTCACACTAAAGTCGCCGACCGATTTCATGGGCCCTCCAGCATCACGAAAAAATTCAAATAGGTATGCACCAGTGGCTACGTTGATCTAACGGCACCTTCTGCAGCAGCTGCACCGGGTGCACAACATGGTACTCGATTCACAAGTGCAGCCTATGTTAAAACATATACTGGAAGTACACTACCCTGCACTTTCCTGCACCGTGCTACACTTTTCTGCACCGCGCAACCATACCCACAGTCGGCTCCAGAGCCCAGACGTTTATCGTCACTTCTTGCAGGTGTCTGAGCTGCGCCAGCGTGCCAATGCGCTGGCGACCATGCTGCGTCAGCTGGTGAGCCAGTTGTCGTCCCAGCTGTCGGAGAGAGAGGAGCTGGTACGGCGGCTGGAGCTGTGCCAGGCGGTCCTCGACCAGCTGGGCCAAGAGGCGCGGGGAGCCAGCGACCTCAACATGGGCCAGCTGGAGGGACAGCTGCGCAGGGTCCAGGTGCGTGCCCCTGATTGGGGGTTACCTTCTCGGCCACGTGGGAAGAAGGGAACTGGGAGGTGGTGGAGCACGCTGCACGACGTCTTTTTGTTTTAGTTTGGTGCAAAATGCATTCTTACCGAAGGTAACTCGGATTTCGCCAACGTCCGTTGCGCTGCACTACATGTTCTAAGGGCCCAACCACACGGGCGCATTTATCATGTGCTTCATCGGTGTCCACGTGTCCCTGCTTCAGCACGTGCCTAAGGAAAGAAAGGGCAACCAACCTCATAGGGACATGCTAGCAGCGACACTGCTCTATGCAGTGCCGCTAGATTCACTAGGCTTAAAGCACGTCCGACTCTGATTGGTTTCTGCCCGGCAAGCTACTTCCGGCATCGCCGTCGAGATCTGCCCAGAACAGAAGTCAGCGCGACATGCACGTCACATTGTTGCGGGTGACCTCGAGCAGCCCACATTGATGCAAAGTGACACTGTCACGGATGAGGCACGTGAAAACGTCCCATAAATCTGTGCAAGACTTTCTTATAAATTTTTATTTGATTTAGTAGTATCAAGACTACTGTTACAGAGTCTTTGTCCTAAATTTTGATTGGAATCAATGATTTCGAGACTAATAACGGATGCAGGTTCTTCGAACATACTACAATTTTTGCGACGGGTGCTTTATGCACTTTTGCAGACGACCAAAGAAGAGCTGGTGATCAAGCAGACGGAGGTGGAGACCCTGGGTCGCACGCTGACCGAGCTGTCAGACAACCTGACCAGCGAGCCCTTGGAGCAGCTGTCGCAGAGCCTGGAGAAGCTGAAGGAGACCCTGCGGGACCTGCTGAAGCTCCTGGAGAAGCGAGAGGAGCTCCTTCGTCGGGCCATCGAGTTCCAGTCCTGGCAGAAGGACTTCCTGGAGCAGGTGAGTGCCCAGTTGCCACTCGAAAGGGGGCTGCCTGGGCTATCTGGTCGCACATCTTTAATGTACCATGCCAAAGAAAAGGAACTGCACATTTCTTTTTAGTATCCCAAAGTGGCTTTAAATGCCTAGTGCTTATAGGTCCTTTGTGATTGTATGATGTCGCCTGGAGTGACGACAGGTCACGTTATGTGACACTATGACGTTGCAGTGTCACGAGACGTCACTAGACCATCAGGAAAGCATGTGGTCACTCGACTTTTTGTCACATGACTACATACGTCACAAGACCATGGGATGTCAGGTTAATGTGACAGCTTGTTAAAACTTTCTGGCTTATTTTATAACAATGCAAAAATAAGGGTTGAACCATTGTCAAGTAAATACATTGTATAGGGTTTGTTTGATCAAGTCGAAAGTATGTAACCTTGCGGAGTTTGATTTAATAACCGTCTACTCTACTGTATCGTGAAATAACTATATTAGACCCCGCAGTTTTTGGACAATTCTACAAGGAGGCAACTCGACGAACGCAGGTGCGGCTTCTGCAACAGCATGCGGAGTCGCAGCGCGCCAGGCCGGACAACCTGGACGGGGCCTCGACGGACGCCAGGAGCCTGGCCTCCCAGCTGAAGCAGAAGCTGCCTGAGGCTGCCAGTACGGACGAGCTGGCCGTGGAGGTGGAAATCACCTTCAGGGACAGCAGCACCAACGAAGTGACCAGCCTGAAGGGACAGGCGGACAAGCTGCGGGACCACCTGGACAAGGTGGGTCAGATTTGTGTGAACGGCCACGTTCTGGAGCTCGTGTGAACGGGCGTCGTCAGCTGACCGGGTTCCTAGGGACTTGACTGTGTTTTTTTCTAGAGGTTCCGAAGCTCCCTAGGGTCTAGCCTCGTCCGTCCGGCCGATCCGTGCTCACATCGATCTTGCTGGTGCTCATCTTTGCTCATAATTGTGCTCGTGAGCTCACGATGACTCACATGCTTACCAGCACAGTTTGAGCAGGTCTGCTCACGTGCTCTGTGTAAGGCAAAAAGAATAAATAAAAAAATATTTGCGCAGTTGACAGGCTTTGAACCTGTACGGAATAAGACCCTAATGGATCTTCAAGTCTCATCACCTTCAACCACCTCGGCCACGACCTGCGTTGACGAGTGTAGAGCTCTGACGATCGTGCGTAACAACTTCGAGCTGGGGTATGTCATGGTATGAAAGACGTTGCATGTTAGCCTGCTCAACCAGTTCTATAGTCTATACAGGTGAGTTTAGGAGCGCTCGCTGGTGAGATGCGTATGATAATCGCATTTAACTTGTGCATGCATTAGCTGAACGTTTATAGACTGAGAGAGCGTCTGCGGTCAAATTCTCAAATGCGATATAAGCCTATGTTCCATTTACCAGCACATTCTCTTTCTGACATGGGTGAAAACGAACGAAAGGCTCGGCATGCTGCGGCTCGAGCGTCTACGCAGACAAGCAGCAACCAGAGCTTGGCGCCCAATCAACATCAGTTCACCACGTGGAGATGCGGTCATTGTTTACTGAGGTTCTCCCAAGATCCAAATTTTCTCAACCGTCCCTCGAACTCTTAACATGCAGATCACTAGTTCCCAGCTGTTGTAATAAGAGGCCTTTCTCTTCTGCAATTAATGAAAATGGTTCAGCAGACTTGATAAGAATGACGAATGAATAAATCCCTGGAGAAAGGGGACAACGGACAGTAGGTTTGGAGAACGTGTCTTGTCCTTTGTCCTCTTGTGTTCCTTTTCTCCAGAATGCTATTAATTGTCAGTCTATTTATCTTTGAACGTTTGACAAGGCATTTCTCAGATATAATTGAAACTGATCTTGTGCACTCGAATTTTTCGTGTTCTTACCAAGTAAACTTGTGAACATTAGATGCTATTTTCTGGTGAAATCTTCAGAGAATGGGTGGCATAGGTGGGGTGTTGAAATATGGGAACAGGTTCAGTGCCCATGACATACAGAAGAATAAGTTTTGTTTTTCTAGTATGAAAGCGCAATGATAAAGAGTTGCATACTGTCAGTAGTATTTCTGATTATGCATCACTCGTAATACTCTCTCTATTTTGTTTCTGGCAGCTGGAACAGGTGCTGGAGCAGAAGCAGCAGGAAGCGAGCAACCTGGAAGACCAGTGGGACCAGTTCAACACAAAGCTGGAGTCCTGCAAGCAGTTCATCGAGAGCTGCTCGGAGAAGCTCAAGCGCCTGGAGGCCACAGACGGGCAGCCCGGAGGCCGTGGCAGCCGCCGTCCAAGGAGCTCGAGGTCGGCCTGACAACGTTTGCCCTGTTTTCCTTTTTGCGCTTTGACTTCTTTTCATTTGGGTCCCTTTCACCTATCCCCATGGTTAAATTTCAGATTTGTAGAAATACAAGGTGGGGCCCGAAAAAAACTTTAGAGTGTTTCTTTCGCCAGCAACAATAAACTGTGCATTGCCGAATACTCTGTCTCCACCCAAATGCTAGCACCAGCGGTCTGAATCCAGATGCTGAAGTTTTAGAACTTATTGTTATCTTATTCAAAAGTTGCGAGCAATCTTTTGAAATATTCAATAAGAAAATGGCGGCGCACAGAGCCTATGGATACATGGAGCTGAATGGCATCAGACGGCCAGAACAAGCCCCATTTTTCTCGTTGAAATTTTCGGGAAATCATTTATAACTCTTTAGTAGGATAACGGTTAGTTCCAAAACTTTGGCATCTGTTCCGGATTGTTAGCATCTACATCTGGGCAGGGACAGTGCATTTATGAGGCACAGTTTATATCTGTGATGAAAAAATACGTACATTTATATTTTTGTCGTAGGACACACTGTACATTGCTTTCAGTACTCCAGTGCTCTGTGTAGTATTTAAATTTTATTAGCATGCGTCTTATCTTGTGTTTGCGTACAAACATTTACATTACAAACTTGTTGGGTATCGTCCACTCACTTGCCGAGCCTCGATCTTTCCCGCGCTCCCCTGTTGTCCGGTCCCGTTCCGGACGAAATGAGTTTTGACACCCCATAGACATCTACGATCTCTTTGTTCAGTAGGAGCTGCAGCAGGCGCTGACCAAGGAGCAAGGAGCCCAGGAAGCGCACGCAGCAGCTGGGGCGCCTCGCTGATTGAGGCGGACGCGCCGTGTTTCCCCGCGTCCAGGGCCCCCTCGGATCCCTGGCCTCCGACCGAGGTCCCTCTCCTCGGAGACCACCCGCACCCACCGCCTGCTGACCTGCACCCGCACGCTGTGGCTCGACTGCCGCCGACTCGAGGTACTACACGGGGCGTCTGGTTCTTCAGAGAAACATCTGCAGATGTATGAGCTTTTGAGGGAGCTCGAACGCCTTCATTGGGTGGATCCAAATCCTGGGCTAGGCAACGCCACCTAGAACCGTGGTTCTTGACCACCGATGATTCGTGCACCCTTCGGATTGGCAAACGTGATGGGGACCCCATCTGCAGGGGTGGAGGTAGGGTGGGTATTGGACGATTAGTGACAAAGGGTCACTGTGGGTACAGTGACAAAGGGCATGCAAACCAACTTTGATGCTCTGAAACACAGAATAATCAATCCTACTCACTCAGCACACATGGTTTTGTCTATGTAGCTTCAAGAGGCAGCCAGCGTCACTAAAAGAAAAGAAAGTTTTATTGCTTGGCTTGACTGACCTTCAGGGTCCCCAATGGGTCTGCGGATTCCCGCTTGAGGAACCGCTGACCTAGAATCGTCAGAGCTCAGCGTAGACTGGCATTCCGACCTCATCACATTGAGATCGAATATGTGGGACAGGAGACTGGACGTGAGAGCTCCGTCAGCATTTGCTGGGCCTCGGGCAGCCCCGGGTTCAAGCCCAATTGCCGAGTTGGTGACATCGGAGTGTGACGATGTGGCGTGGAGGTAGAGCAGGCTGTTCCACGAGCTTTGATTATCCTCGGTGGTGGTGTTTGCTGTACGTGACCCGTCTGCGATCTGTAGTGGTGTAATCTCTATGCATCTGCGAACTTGGTTACTCAATGTCCAAAGATTGTGTGAGGGTCTGACCTGGAACCACTCAAGCTTCTCAGGGCGCACGTATTCAGATTCTTCCAACTGAAGTTAGAGTCGAGCCACGGCGCTTTCTTATGGGCAGATGTTGGCTATCTCGAAACCGTGATGAGAAAGAAACATACTAAAACCTTTATGTTGAAGGTTTGAACAGCTCATGAATTGTGACTGGTCGGAAAGTCATAAACATGTTGGTTTCTGCCAAGGTATTTTTATATTAAGTAACCTTGCAATCTACTCGTCTGCAAAAGTACGCAGTCCGCTGGCGAGCAGGCTGCGCCTGCTTTGCCCGCCCCTATTGAATTCGATTGCAGATGGGACACCATTTTGAAGCTGTTGATTGCAGTGCTGCGACTCCATTCTGAAAGTTACTTTGGAAGTTTCAGAACTGTAAGAACATTCAATGGCTCTAGTCCTGTTTTTCTCTTGAATGTCCGAGTAACCCATTTTTTCATGCATTTCTGAAAGGAATTGCGCGTAGGAATGTCTATCTCAGCAGCTCAACAAGCTATTGAGACAGATTTTTGTAAAGACCTTCCGGTGCTACGGCTTGTGTGGCTATATCTAATTACTGTTTAATGTGACTTTTATCACCGATGCAGAGCGAGATTGACAAGGTTCTGGACGGGGTCGAGGCTGCACTCCGGGATGCAACAACTCCTCAGGACGGAGATGCCTCACGGCCATGGCTCAGAGGCTTGGGGTGAGATGCCCAAATGGGTCTCGCATGTTTCTTTCAGAAATTGAAACACCTCGAAAGAAATACTGATATAACTGCTCTAAGCAATAATTATACAGTCAAACCTGGATGTAGCAACAACTTCTATGTAATGAAACCCTCGATGTAACGAAGCACGTAATCTTTTTCTACCTGCAAGTGCATGCACGCCATGTATTTTTGACCTCCTATGTAACGAAGCACCCGCTTCTGCCGAAATTTCTGCTGTAACGGTCTCACGGACAATTCCGGCAAGTACAACTTTTGGGTCCCAAAAGGAGATTTTGGGAAGAACATGCGCTGAAACGCGCCCCCGACAAAGCTCAAAGTGGGAACGGGGCCGAACCTGGCGAGTGGGGTGTACAGAACGGCCACCAGGAGGACAATAGAAGCGCACACCGCTTTTTCCGTCGACTTCATCTCGCGCTGCGTGAGGTTCGCTTCTGAGGCCTCAACTAAAAGCATGCGTTTCTTCGCTGTCCTGGGTGATGGAGCCTTGCGATGAAGTCAGCTCCCAACAACGTCGACCTCGACGCACTTTCTATTCGGGCCGACTCTGCTGTCGTGCGACGGAGCAGGTGACCGACGAGGCGATAGCTAGCGATGTCCGTGGGAACCTCCCAAGACGGGGACTGACATCGTGCTCGATGAGAAAGACACATGCGATGTGTCCAGTAACCATGACGTGCATGGTGGACGCAACGAATGTCTTGAGAAGCGGTTCGCAAGCACACAGCAAGATCGAAGACGCGATGCAGGCCGCCTGGCTATGCAAACGTCGCGGTGATGCCAATGGACAATGCCAAAAGTCACCCAGAAAATGGTGACGGACTAGTTCTCAATCTAAATAAAGGCGTCCTCGGTGAGCTTTGTGCACTCCGAGAAACATTTGTGGAAACTTCTTTAACGTCAGCCCGGGAATTTCTATAATGTGGCCAACTTCAACGTAACATCAGTGAATTCGACTTTACCGACTTCGTTTACATCGAGGTTTGACTGTGGTACTTTCCTTAGACTATGGTTGACAAACAGGCCTCAGGCGTGCACTGTTGGGCACCCTGAACTACCGGCATCGCAAGTAGTGGCCAGGCTCTTTAAATCGACCGCAAAATTCCGTGTCTTAACCTATCGTGCTACGACTTTGTGCAGCTGCCGTTGCCCACAAATGGTGCATTTTTTTCTCTGGTAAAATCGGCAGAGAGCGAAATTACCTGAGAGAAAAGCAAAAAAGAAAAAGGCTTAGCTTCTAAGGAAAACGCAGCCAAGCCGCTCTTTCAAACAATACAGCCGCCTCGCACGGGAAACAAGAGATGAAGCGCAAGCGGTCACGCACGCCAACTGCCGCCAACGAACGAAAGCATAATGCGGTGCTTCGAGGAGTCGGCGTAGCCTCAGGCAGACAATCTTTTTCGACTCGTAAGCGGTGCTGAGCTTTTTTTGATATGAGCTGCCGGCGCATTATTTTTATCATCCTTGGTATTAAAACACATTGAATGGACACATAATCGGGCCAAAAAAGATGGTTTCTCAGGTGATTTTGACTATTTTCTTCGTGGTACTTGCGTCTCGCTTTGCAGTTCCTTGTTGCTGCCGCGCCTGCTTCTGTTTTTGCGACCGTCGCCACCTGCGGGAACGCTGCGGTCGCTTTTGAGCTCGAAAAAGATTGTCTGCTAAAGACACCTGGCTCTCGACACCGATGATGCTTGTTCATTGGCGGCAGCTGGTGTCGCGCGACCGCTAGCGCCATTTCTTGTCTCCCGTGCGAAACGGCGCTGCGTATTGTTTGAAGACCGGTGGCTTTGCTGCATTCCACAGGACCTAAGCCTTTTTCATCCTTTACTTTTTTCCTCAAGTAAATTCGCTCTCTTGCAAATTTTACAAAACCAAAATGCACCATCTGTGGGCAACACTGTGCAAAATCGTAGCGTGTAGGTTGAGTGAACCGAATTTTGCGGTCGATTTAAAGAGCCTGGCTTCTATTTGGGACGCTCCGGCACAGACGCGGACATATTCCAGTGGGTTATTTGTGCGCACAAGTTACTTTTGAATTTTTATTTCAGCGGGTTGGAAGCCAGAGTGATTTCGACCTTTTGGCAGTGGCATACCAACTTTGTTTTTTAGTAGGGGCAAACCAGACCCCCCCCCCCAGGGCCGGGGCGGTGCCTGGTATCCCCTTGGCGCCAGCCGCCAGCAGTTTGCCCTGCCCAGTGGCGGCTGTTTCAGTAGGGGGGCAGGCAAAACACATGCCTTGCCCCTGCGGTTGGTACGCCCATGCCTTTTGGGGTCATGTGAGTATTCCCCTTGTAGGCACCTCTAGTCAGAATTAGTTTAAGCCGAAAAATATCAAATCAATGACTCTTTAATCATACTATGATCAATATGTTCAGTTTGAAATAACTCTGCATTGTCCTGAATGTTTTCATTTGAATTATTGAAGTATACCAGCAGTATTAGTGCAGCGTATGATACCTTTCAAAGCAAATGCCGGGGTACAAGCCTAGGGTGACGCAGTGCAGGTTTTACAGTAGAAAACAGTGTCACGTCTTTGACCTTTGACTTCCCCGTCACTGCAGACCGGCACGACCTGCATACTGCACAGTCCATAAAACACGGATGGAGTAAAGGCTGCCATCTTGAACACCCAAAAGCATGCGCGAAATGCCCGCCTGCGCATCTAGCAAGAAGAGAAATGTCGTGCCTTTACAGCACCTGTCAGAGCGACAAAAACTAAGCATGTATAGTTTACATACCTGATAAGAGGTGGCGTAGCAAGTTGAAATTGTCAAGAGGCGCCCGACGCTTGGCCGCAAAGAAGAAATAGGCCTGTTGGGGGGCCTCTGACATTCGTCCAGAACGGGAATATTTATTTTCTCGGGAGACACCAGACAGATGACCCCAAATGGCTAAAGGAGACTTCTGTGTTTTTGTGTTTTTAATTACTATTCTCTATTCTGGATCCTAGATGAATGGGTGAATGCAAACATTATAAATCTTTTCGTGACTTTATTGACCGAATTCCTCCTTGAACTACACAACATGTCAAGCTGCAGCTTTTTATTTAATTTTCATCGCTACTTGTAGTTTCTGGATAGAGCTATTGTAGAAGAGTCTCCGTGATTCCAAATATAAATGGCAAAGTAATGAATATCATTCATATCATTGCATCTATCAACTGGTCCTAGGAAACCAACAAGAACCATCAAAATACTCATCTGATACTGACCACACCCCAAGTGAGGACAAGCCAAAGTCATTGGGCAATTTGCTGCTTTCCATTAGAGACAGAAGTTCTTAGCTGGCGCGGTCGTCTCTGCGCAACCAAATTGTAACCGCTCCACGTCTTTGTCCCACCAGGTTCACCAGGAAGAGGTCCGTTCGCACCAGCCCGTCCTGGACTCTTACCGGCGCAAGACGCAGGAGCTCGTGGAGAAGACGGAAGCGCTTGAGGGATTGTCCGTCGCTGGTGCCCAGCTGAAAAAGGACCTGGAGTCCCGAGAGAAGCGCTGGACCGAGACCACCGAGAAGCTGCAGACCCGCGTCCACCAGCTGGACAATGATCTGGCGCTCTGGCGACAGGTGGAGACGGCGCGGGAGGAGGTCGAGGCCTGGCTGGAGGACATCTGCGAGGCCATGCGTAACGCGCTGCAGCATTTGTCGCAGGGCGACCAGGCTCGCGCCGTCCTCGATCGGTACCAGGTATGTACGCTGTTCTAGGCGTCGTGTTCGTTGATTTGACTCGAAACCGGATGCTTTTAAGTTTTAACGCATTCCTTAGGCATGACCACAATTGAATTTTGTGATTCTTCTTTTTTTTTAAACAGCCGTGTAATCTTTGAGAATGGGTCACGTTGAACAACCTTCGACTCACAAGGGGGGGTGGGATTGGTGGCCAAGCGCGGTAGCGCACTGCAGCCCAGGGCACTTGGAGGAAAAGCTCGTGCTCGTAGAACCCAGGAATTTCGGGGGCAAACCCCACCCCTTCCCATTTCAGTCTGTGGATGTGCTTTTCAATCACCACTGCATGACGCACATGCAGAGCTACTCCACTGACTAAATTTCTCATCTAGGGCGTAAACCAGTGTCGCCATACCCCAAAGGCAAACCAACCTTACGCTGTCAAGACACAAACGTTGAGGTTGGTATTGGTTGGTTTCAACTCGGGATGAAACTTTGTAGCCATCTTCTTGCATGCGTATTGACTTCTTGATAACACTGTTAAAGCAAATTCATACTGTTAATTTGTTATTCTTTACTCAGGTAAGCTCATTCTTTGAGATTTTGATACTCAAAATGGATCAAATTGATCTATCTTTGTACGAAATCTTAGTTGGATAGGTTAGGAAATCGGTCTACGTGGTCCCTTCAGAGGGCCAACGATCCCTTTCGCCCACGTGGTATTAGTTCCTTTTCATTCTCCGCTGGTGATTGTTGGTTCTGACCTTCCAGTTTCTTGAGTGATAGTCGACCTTGAAGGCCATTATCGGTAATGGCAAACAGCATCATCCCTTCCTTTACTCTTCTTTCGACGCAGACGGAGGTGGAGACGCAGCAGAACCTCTTCCGTCAGTTTGTGGAGCAGCTGGAGACGCTGGGCATGTCGGCCACCCTGGAGGCGGTGCAGAGCGAGACGCAGTCCCGCTTTGAGGAGGCCGGGGACCTGGTGGAGCAGCTGCGCGCCCTGCTGGGCCACGTGGAGCAACAGGAGGAGGACGTGCGCTCCGAGATGCAGCGCTTCTCGGACTGGCTGCGGCAGCAGAAGGATGCCCTTTCACCGCTGCGACAACACCGCCGGCTCAGACGACACCCTGCTACAACGGCTCGACGACTGCAGGGCAAGGGCTCTTTTTAAAATGCAATAGCATATCTTTCGGAAAAATCTTGTTCTGTTGTACGGAATGAGTGCACATGCACTGGAGAGTGATAGGGATAGTATTTGTTGCACTTGGGTCACAGCGCCGCTCAATGTGCGAGTGAGCAGGGAAAGGCATTGCGCCCATACATGACAAGTGCCCCTGGCACCAGCTGGATGGCTCCTGGGCAAGTTATGGAGATGAAAACTCACAAACACGAGAGTGGTGAGTGGATGAATTGAGAGGAAAGAACGAAATTCGAACATCCTCCGAGTATTGAACCCGCGAATCCAAGATTGCGTGCCCAACGCTCGACCACGGTGCCGAAGGGAGACGGGAAATAGTGGTTGTTAAATGCAGTCCTTTTGCTATCAAATCAGAATTTTTTCAAACATTAGCCCGTATAGGAATCGTGGTGCACTGCACCACGACGCCAGGCAAAGCATGCACATTTGGCTCTTGCTGGACGACCTTGTCTCTTACGGTTGACAGGGAAGGCCACTAGATATTCCTCGTCACGGAACTCAGTCTGCATGTACTATGAGATGGAAACCAACAAACCGCTTGTAACGGCTCCTGGCTCAATTTAAGCCCAGCTCACACACACATTGCAGTGCCAAATCAACGCTAGGAACAGCTCTAATATAGTGCCGACTTAGACGAAACTTGGCACCGATGTAGCACTGTATCGCTTGCAGAGTGTGTGAAGTTAGCGCTTCTTCATTGAGTTCAGCACCATTTCCAGCACTGACTAATGGCACTGAGGTTGTGCTGGTGTGTGTGTGTGAACTGGCCTTTAGTCTTAGACAGGGATGTTGATTCACGTGTGCATCGTGTTCCCACATACTTCAGTGACCACAAGGCTGTGTTGTGTGTGAGACACTAAATAAAGGGTGTATATATGCGTAAAAGTGCTTTATTGCACGAAATAACAACTGTCGCTGTAACTTCTTTGCATGGACTTTAGAAGTTATGACATCAAATTGGCTGTCTGTCTGTTTATTTACTTTGCAATGTCGGCCAGTGCCCGCTGGAAGCAGAGCTTCCCCTTGGACTCTAAGGTGGAAGCTTGTCGGGAAATTTGGCGTGATAAATAACTGACCGCTGCGATTGTGCCAGCGCAACGCTTGACCTGGGTGCTGGCCAGTCATAGTGCAGCACTGTCCTATCTCAGTGGTCGGTGATCTTGCCTACTTTCTCGCCAAGTGTCCAACTTGGAGCCCCTGCATATCTTATGTTGCAGTACACCCCTACCCTCCTGGGTTCAAAGAAAGACTATTATTATTATCGTTAACAGCATGTATGGAGCTAAAACAATGTATGGCAGCATTCAAGCTACAACGCATTTCATTATGGATGTTTCGTTGGGAATGTGCAGAAATTGGAGGAAGCCCTGAACTCTAACGTGGGCCTGATGGTTGTCGAGGACAAGCTGAGTCAGCTGACCAAGAGCCAGCCGGACCTGGAGTGCGTCATCTGCAGAGGGAGCTCGAGAAACTCAAGACAAGGTGGGCCCACTCTTCCTCATCGCAAGTTACGACCACTTCGGAGATTGTGGACATCTAGGTCTCGGAGAATAGATGGGAATAAAAGATGCGTCCACTCAAACTACTTTAAATGCAGAGCAGTATAGGGCTGGTTTCTATGAGATGAGCATAGTCACAAAAGAGCGTCACAAAGAAAATGTCACATGGTTGCTAAATTAGTGCTTTTACATCCCGCTTGCATTTAGCTACATTTAATAATCCCCGCTGAATAATAATTATTTTGTAGGAACAATAGTGTGAATTATTGTAAGGATAGAAATTTATGCATCCTTCTGCTGCACGTTCTGTGTCTCCTGACTTTATGCATAGAATGAAGATACAATCGATTTTTCTGCATGCACTAGGGTGCATATCATTTTTAAGCGATCAACTCTTCAGTTCATTTGGGGCTGATTATTTTTCGAGACACGATAAACTACTTTGTGGACAACCCTGTTATGCTTCAATATCCCATGGTTGCCGGGAGAGAGGGCAACTAAACTCTGGCTTTGGTGCTATTACAAAACCGATTTGTGGCGTGGTTTCATATGTATGTTACATGGAAAACAACCAACAATCTAAACTCTCTGAATCAAAATTTTTTGACAACCGGCAACAAGTGCAGACGTCTTTGTGTTGAAGCGGGCGCTCTCTTCCAGGCTGGAAGCAACCAAGAGCCAAGCTGCGAGAGCTGCAGCAGCCCTGCTTTCAGTGCTGGAGCGCCACCACCAGGGTGCACTGACGGAACTGCAGCACTGGCTGTCCACGGCCAACGACAAGCTGGCCTGGTGCAGTGGGGGCACCGACGGTTCTGCCAACGGCGACCGCTTCGGTCTGGAGGCACGCCTGGTCACACCTGCAAGTATGTTGTGCCTATTCTGTTGTTTTCTACAGTGTCGGAGCACTGTAGTTTACAAGTGTCGGAGCAATGTAGTTTTCACAGTGTTGGTGGAGTGCAGTTTTTACAGAGCTGAGACAATGTAGTTTCTGCAGTGTCAGAGCATTGTAGTTTCACATTTTTGGAGCACTACTGCACTTCCACAGTGTCAAGCACTGTAGTTTCCACAGCATTGGAGTGTTGTAGTTTCTGCAGTGTCGGTGGACTGTAGTTTTTGCAATTTCGGATGGTTCTAGTTTTCACAGTGTCGAGCCCTGTCGTTTCCGCAATGACAAAGCACTGTAGTTTCCGCAGTGCTGGGGCACTGTGGTTATATCTCAGTCTCAGTGCACTGTAGTTTCCACAGTGTTGGTGGAGTGGAGTTTCTGCAGTGTCAAAGCACTGTAGTTTTCCAGTGTCGGAGTACTGTGGTTTCCACAGTGCTAGGGACAATGTTGTTTTTACAGTGTTGAGTGCTGTAGTGTCCGCAGATTTGGTGTGCTGTAGTTTCTGCAGTGTTTTGACATTGGTTTTCCACAGTGTCAAAGCACTGTGGTTTTCATATTGTTGAGGCAGTGTAGTTTCCACAGTGTCTACCACACTGTAGTTTCCATGGTGCTCCCACACTGGAATCTTCCTTGCACGAGCTCTCGTGCAAAGAGAATACAGGTTCACAGAACATGGCATAGTCAGTCCCAACACGCAAAACTCGAAATTCCCCACTTTTATTGCATGACTGGAAGGCTCCTCCCGCCAAAACTTCGGGGGAATGAAATGGGCTCACATAGACCTTTGAAGTTCGCTGTCTGAGGCTAACCCATAGAAGTCAGCTTTGACAAGACGGTAGCGCCAGTCTTTCTTCTAACCGTGTCACTCACTGCACCGAGAGTATCTTCCACAAAGTCTCGTCGCATTTGCAGGAACTGGAGTCCACGCTGGAACAGGGCAGAGAAGCGCAACGACCAGTACCGCAACGCGGCATCCCTGCTGAGTCAGGCGTGTCCTCCAGAGCGCGTGGCTCCGCCTCCAGGACGAGTGCAGCCGCATGGCGTCGGAGTGGTCCGCGTTCACTTCCGCCCTCGGCCCAGACCCGTGAGTCCCTCCAACACGGCCTGGGTCAATGGCAGCACCTGGAAGGGCTCTTGGAGAGCCTCTCCGATTGGCTGAGGGACGCCGAGTCACGCGCCAAGAGCGAGGCTGCCCGACAAGTGGATCTTCCGCTGGTCTCGGAACAACTGGCTAACCTCAAGGTGGGTGGCGTGTCTCAATTTCTGCAATAGAAAAAGTGTTTTGACAGGTGAGCAACCTGGCCTTTGTCGATGGTTCGTACCAGCTGCTTTCATTGGTGCTTTTCCTAGAGATAGCTCTTGTCAAACATCTGAAACCGGCAGTTTCGCGTGAGTGAGCTCCACAGGACCTAGAAAGGTTGCTGCTCTCTAAATGTACACTCTAGCAAAAAGTTTTCTCAGAGTGATTTTTACAGAAAGCTGTTATTCTGGGGTCGTCACATTCATTCGATGTGGGCTTTAATTGCAATCTGGATTTTGTAGGTTTGGGCCGTCATCATAAGGAAGGATTGACTATGCAGAATGTGCGGTCATCCTAAGACAATGTGCCAGCTTACGGACCCTCGTTTGAAAGGTCGTAATTTTGACTAATTCCTGGGGTACTGGTGGCGTATGACTCGGGAGATCTGCTGTCTACTAAAGATCCTTTGGTGTCTTAGACGCACCCAGTGAACTCTTTGTTTTTTGTTGCAGCATCTGTCATGCTCATAGTTGCTTTGAAGCACGTACCTACAATATTTAGACCACCCAGCTCTGCTCACGTGCCCCTTCTAAATCGGCAAAAGTGATGAGGTGACCCCGTCCAGCTGGATGGGAGGGGGTTACTTGACGATTACAGTGACAAAAGGGTAAATAGAAGACTAACTGAGTGCAGCCCGACCTCGTAGCTTTGAAACAAAGAGTAATCAACACTCCTCATTCGATGCACATGGTTTGATCTGTTTTGCTTTGTGAAATAGCCAGATGCGTCAATGAAAAATAAATTTCGTTGCTCAGCTTGACCGACGGTCAAGAACTTCGTGGATTCTAAAAAGGCCTTCGGGGACCTCAAAGGGTCCCTGACCCCATTTTGAAAAGCACTGTGATCGGCTATCTGTTCTGTTCTTCAACATCTTTCTTGGAATATAATTTTTTTTTTTATAAAACAGGGCGCACGAAAAACAGGGACCAAAGGAAGACACGTAGGGCAGACAAACGCTGATCTGTCATATCTGTCTCCCTTTCGTTTGTGTTTCCTTGCGCACTCTGTCTTCTATGATGACTCAGTGCCAACTAGACCTGTTTTCAGCGCCTTTGTGGGTGGTTGCATGTTCTATTCCTCAGTGCTGTCCACTCCACTCCTCATTGGGTCCCTGTTGTTTGCAGGCATTGCTGAGGGGAGGTGCAGAGCCACAAGGATGGCCTGCAGCAACTGCAGACGACGGCAGCGAGCGTCACTGGCCCAGGTGCCGGAGACGCAGGTCCCCGGCCAGGTGTCCCAGCTGTCGGCCCGGGTGCTCCACCTGGACTCCGTGCTCCAGGCAAGGAAGGCTCTCCTCGAGCCTCTCTGTTTCGCTTGTGCCACGGCACTGAAGCCGGGTAGACCCGGTTCCCCGCTCCGCAAGGACTAGGGGGGGGGCCGGGAAGACGACCGTCGGAGATGTGTTCCGAGAAGAAGTCGTCTTTCAGATCGCGTTCGCAAAATAGACGGGACCAATAGCCGTTGGGTCAGAGTTATTTTACTCTGAAACGACGTAATCACTCGGTGGTCGTGAAATTAAATTTGTCGTTGAAGCATCCGTGAAAAACAACTGAAAATGGGTGATCTCGGACTGTTCGGCGAGGAGTTACAGAATCTTGGTCTGCATCCATGTAGGGTGTCTAGCTTAGAGAAACGGAAATGTCCGTAAGGCTCTTCTCATTACTCTTGCTCTTACAACTGTCACGACCCTTCCCCGAGGATTTATCGCAGAAACATTCCGATCTCTCTCTTCAGGGTTGTCTTCTCCTCAAGATCACTTCTACCGTCACTTGAATTGCTAAGATATTTTCCGTAAAATGTGAACGGAGAAAAATTTCCACAATAGACAATGCTATGCACGTGCGTATGAACTTCCACTCGTTCAGAAAAAAAGTAGAAAGAAGTCTTGCCATCTAGCGTAAACCTAGAAAATGAAAGGCATCGTGCTTATGCTTCTGATGATAGATGGCACAAGTCCACCTATCATTGAAATTGTGACCCAAACAGATTCTGCTGACCGCTCTCTTTTTTGTGAAGGGTGCATTGGCCCAGCCAGAGCAGCTGCAGCGGACCCAGGAGACTTTCGAACGTGCCAAACGGGAGCTGCGGGACTGGCTGGCGAAGATGGAGGCAGCACTCGAGGGATGCAAGGAGACGCCGGGAGAGCGGAAAGCGCTGGAGGACCACCTCAAGCGACTTCAGGTATGCCGCAAACGAGTTTGGACCCACCCATGAAAAGCCTTATCTCTCCGATTTCGAGCCAAAATATTGTAACATAGAAGTCGTCTGGACAAACAAAGCGAAATGACCTCTTTGTATCATGTTTAATTTATTTAATTCATCATTAATTTAAATGCTGATTACCGTACTGTTGTATTGTTTTGGGGCTTGCTGTAGAGAAATCTCAAGCTGTTATAAAAAGTTACATTATAACAAAGTCATTCACTTCAATGTAGCCAAATGGACCTTTCTTTTGTGTGAGCCTCTCCACATGCCCGCACCCTCTCCCCTGATCCTTGCTTCTTGCTGTCGTCATTTTTGGAGGACACCGTCCCACTTTACAAACTTTGTCAGCACCCATTTTTGCATGTATTTCATCTTTTATAATGATTTCTTTTAGCATCCTTATTATAGGCTATACGGCTAAGCAATGAAAACTGATACAACGGCACGATACCAATCTGTGCAGTTGAAGGGAAGACTGTCTGGAGGATTGTCTGTCCTCCAACTGAGACAATCCTCCAGACGACACTCGTTACTCTAAAAAAATCTATTGTACTGTTAGCAAGCCAGCATCATTCAGATCGATTAACCTCACCGTCTTTCCACAATCTAATTCGTCTTCCTCTTTTTCGAACTGTGAACGACTCTGTGCTTCAAAAGAGGCCTACTGCTCTTCCCACAGGAGCTCCACAAGCAGAAGCCCCACGGCCAGGCCCTCCTCAACTCGGTGGCGGACAACGGGAGGCCATGTACCTGTCCCTAAGCGTGGAGAGCAGGGACCAGGTGCGCATGGAGACGAGGGGCCTGCGGGACGCCCTGGGACGCTGCCTGGGACAAGCACACCGCCCTCGTCAAGGGGCTCGAGTCCTCCCTCATGGCCTGGAGCGGTTTCCAGGACAGGTGCGGTTTCGAAGCGATAGCTCTATACAAATGAACAGAAAATCAGACCGCAAGCGAGCCAATGAAGATTAGTAGGATGGGCGAATATTCGGTGTTGTCGAATATTCGACCGAATAGCTCTCTCTTCGTTATTCGCTTCGATCCGAATGCAGGTATTCGATATTTTCGAATTATTCGATGCTCCCGAATAGGCAGCTAAAACCCAAGCTTTTTGGTCAAGCTTTCCGAGATGTTACCCCAGGCTTGGCTCAAGACCCACCAACGCGGAGATTTCTATTATCAGTGCCTTGCCTAGCGGTTCGACGAGCTCTCGTCCGCCAGCACACTTTCCGTTAAAAAAAAAGAAGGCGGCCCTGAAACAACACCGCTCCCAACATAGCGGCACCAAGCCGGCGAACTTGTACTGCCGCACTGAGCGAGCCTATTCAAAATGGCGGCCTGCCACTTGCGCTTTGGTTGGCTACGGCCGCGGATACTAGTGGCTACAATACTTTTTTTAGCGGAGCTTCTAGGTGGCGCTTAACTCTGAAGTCAACTGCGCGTAACTTTCCCATTTTGGCAAGCACAGAGTTTGAAACTCTATGTTGGCAAGTACTAGTTGCTTTGGAATATAAATCCTCCATCATAAGTCGATCCATTACTTATATTTGTATTTTTTTCAGTATCTGCTTAGACTTTAACAAATTAAAGTGTGAGCCTACCGAGCTCACTGCGTGAGCTGCTGCGCATCGGTGTCGACATCAATTTTCTTTTTCTGACGTTTAGGCTTGCCGCGGTGTTGATTCACGTGGTGGATGCGGACGTTTATCGAACACCCTCTGTGTTTTGTTGGCTTATCTTGCATCGGCAGTCACTGCAGTTGTCGGAGGAAATGGCATCGACCGCGCCTGTGTCTGGGCAGCGCGCGTTCACTAACCCCATATGGAACTTTTTCCTGAAAGTGCCTGCTGGAGGCGAAGCGCAGTGCAATACCTGCGGACTTGTTTTGAAAACCCCTACTGGTACGACTACGACCCTCGTCACGCATTTGAAACGACATCCGTGCAAGCACAAAGAATACGCTGAACTGCATAGGCTTTATAGCTTGCCGAAAAAAACAAGTGAAGCGAAAGGGCTGTCATCGCAGCCGACCGTGGCCAGTATGTTTAAGCCGCAACTTCAGCCGTCATCTACTAAAGCACAGGAGATGACCAAGAAGATCGGAGCCTTCATCGCCCGCGGCCTGCAGCCATTCAGCGTGGTCGAGGAACCCAGCTTCATCGACATGATCCGCTGTGCAATTCCGGAGTACGTCGTTCCTTCGCGGAAGACCTTTTCGCGAACGGTCGTTCCGAATTTGTACGAGGCCAAGAAAAAGGAACTGAAGGAGCGCGTTCGGAACGTATTCGACAATGGTGGTGCCGAGTGCGTCACTCTGACTACAGATGGATGGACATCAAGGGCCGGGGACAGCTACGTGTGCGTTACGGCCCACATGATGGATCAGGACTTCAGGCAGCACGCGTACGCCCTCGTCTGCCAGCCGATGCCACAGGAGCACACTGGGGAAAACATAGCCCAGTTTCTACGAGACGTCATCGACGATTGGGGCCTGCCTGACCACATCCCGATTTTTGTTGTTACTGACAACGGCAGGAACTTTGTTTCAGCTGTCGCGAAGTCCAACTGGTCGGGACTTCTCTGCTTTGCCCACACCCTGCAGCTTTGCATAAGTGACGCCAAAAGGGAAGTGGCCAGTTTTTCCCATCTTTGTGCCAAGGCGCGATCAATTGTAGGTCGCTACAAAAGAAGCGCGCGTGCACGTGCACGCTTAATGGACATCCAAAAGGACATGCACATGGCCCAGCACGAAGTGATTCAAGACGTCCCCACACGCTGGAACAGCGAGTATGCCATGATGGAGAGACTCGTCGAACTCCGTGCCCCGATTTCACTCGAACTTTGCGAGTCTGATGTGGACAACTTGAGCTCGAGAGAATGGAAATTAATGGCTGCAGCCGTGAAAGTGTTGCAGCCCTTGGACCAAGCAACGACCGAGCTGTGTGCAGACCGCTACCCTACACTTTCACAAGTGATTCCTCTTGTCCATTGCACAGAAGTGGTGCTGCGTGAGCACGTCCGCGAAGGCGAGGAGGCAGCATCATTTGCAAGGAGCCTTCTGCGCAGCATTGCAACGAGGTTTCCTGATGTAAAAATGGCACTTGTTCCAGCAAATGCCATGCTAGTTGACCCTCGCTACAAAGACATTTGTTACACTGAAGAGAGTAAAAAAAGTGGGCAAAAGCCACACTTGTAGCTGCAGCAACGGAGCTCATGCCAGAAGATTGTGCCCAGACATCTGCTTGCCCAGACACGGAGAAGCCTCCAGCTAACACTCTGTGGGGTGTTTTTTCTTCGCTAAGCTCTAGTGTAGTGCAGCAGAGTGCAAACGACAGTGTTTCTCGCCAAGTGGCAGACTACTTGGGCACCCCTGTGCTCCCGCGGTCTGAAAACCCTCTGGAGTGGTGGAAGAGCCATGGCAGCCGGATGTACCCAGCACTGGCCAGGGTGGCACAAAAGTATCTCTCGATTCCTGCCACACAGGCGAGGAGTGAGAGGCTCTTCTCAACGGCAGGAAATGTTGTCAGCAGCCGGCGGGAACTGCTGCTCCCAGAGCATGTGGAGCAACTGGTATTTCTCCACGAAAACTTGTGAATGAGCAGCCGGCAGAAACTGCTGCACCTAGAGCATGTGGCGCAACAGGCATTTCTTCAAGAAAACTTGTCAATGCAACAAAGAAAAGCTGTGTGTGTAATTTTGCAATAAATGTTCTACTGGTAATAGGTTTATACAATGCTGTGCCTACGTGAGTTCTAATTATTAGAAAAAGTTGTGTACATTACTCAGGTTACAAGTTGCTCATTTTTCTTTGCGATTTGCGATGCGTACTATTCGAACTATTCGATTCGAAATTATTCGACGAAATCACTATTCGCTTCGAATTCGCTTCGAACCTCAAATTCACTATTCGCCCATCCCTAATTAGATTAGGCATAACGTATTAAATATTGAGGAAATTTATTGCTAAATGTGGATACGCGCCCGACTACACACCTCACAAGAAAAGAGACCAAGGAGCATGTGCTAAGAAGAAAGAAGAAGAACGAGGCTACCGGCGCGAGCAGAGCCTAGTTGGAACCGTTGGTCGATGCAACATCAACCTTCAAGAGCCCTTCCCATGTATAAACTGTAAATACGTTCTATAAATCTCTTTTGTAAACCGGAGTAATCTAAATTATCGAACATTTTGGTGCCGAAACCCGGGACTCCAGCGACAATACGAGATCAGCGAACAACGAACATGGAGCGGCTCCAGACGAAAAGGTTGGTGACGCGAGCCGAAATTGAACGTCTAAGCGAGGAGATCCAAGCGGCGGTGTCAATTGAGGACTTCAGGCCTCATCACGAAGAACGCCTCGCAGAAATAACGGACGAGCTGGATGCCCTGGCAAGGGAACTCAAGGAGCAAGATGCGCTCATCGAGGTCCACGTAAAGAACGAGAACCTCGCCGAAGAATACAGGGCCGTCAGGGAGACACAAAGTGTCATCACCCGAATGCGGACACGTCTTCGACGCCTAGAAACAAGGACATCGTCATCTATCGAGAGCAGGGTCGCCGAGACCACAGAACGATCGACCACTCAAACCCAGAGCCGAGCTGGACAGCTTAAACTTCCAAAGCTCGAACTCCAACGGTTTGATGGAGAGAAGTTGAATTGGCTTCCCTTCTGGGAGCAGTTCCGACAGGCGATCCACGACAACATCGAGCTCTCCGGCGTGGAGAAGTTTCTATACCTGCGGACGGTGCTGACGGGCAAGGCGGCGGCGGCGGTAAGCGGCATTCAAGCAACGGAGAACAGCTACGCTTATGCCGTGGAGCTTCTGAAGGAGAGATTCGGCAAGAAAGACGTCCTTGTTCAAGAACACCTCACGCAGCTGCTGAACCTGCCAAAAGTGAAGGCGCTGAGTGACGTCGGAGCCCTCCGTCGTCTACACGATCACGTTCATCGCAACATCGCTTCGCTGAGGACTTTGGGCATCGACTCTGACAGCTACGGGGCGATGCTGTGTGCTGCGTTGTTCTGCGTCCTGCCTGCTGACTGGGCCGTGGACTTCTACAAGAGTCAGAGTACTAGTAATGAAACACCGGAAAGCTCAAATCTTGAGGCTGTCCTGCGATCGATGCGTGTAGAGCTGGATAGCAGAGAGAAGGTATACGAGGGCAGTACACGGGACCAACCGCAACCTCTGAAAATACACAGCGACAGAGATCGATCAAGCGACAATCTCCGAGGAAAGGGGTCTGCTGCTTCCCTCGCAGTTGGTGCCAAGCCCTCAAACGACGGGTGCCCTCTTTGTTCCTCCGAATTACATGAAGCGCCGCAATGTAACTCTGCGATTCCGATCGAAGAAAAGAAGAGACGGCTAAGGAGCGAAGGGAGGTGTTACAGATGCGCGAAGCGAGGACACACCTCAAAAGAATGTCGAAATCGGTTCCTTCACTGTGCAAAATGTGGCCGACGCCACATCACTCCACTTTGTGGCACGTCACCTCCGCCTGATCAAGGAGGCTACCGGCGCGAGTACAGCCTAGTTGGAACCGTTGGTCGATGCAACATCAACCTTCAAGAGCCCTTCCCATGTATAAACTGTAAATACGTTCTATAAATCTGTTTTGTAAACCGGAGTACTCTAAATTATCGAACATAACGCATCTTCAGACCGCAGGTAAGCAAAGTGCGACGCACGCACGCTGAAAGTCTCAATTTCGAGGTTTTTCGTGTGCGTGTCGTTCTTTGCTTGCTTGCAGTCTCTGGAGTATGCGTTTCATATGAGAACCATGCTTGTATCTTGCTCGCTTCTTGTGTCGGTCTGCACTGTGGCAAGGCCATGGGAGAGTGCCAGCAACGGAGCTCAGTTTTCCGTTTGACCGCGTGCAAACAATGCTGTTACGCCGTGCATCGTGCAGTAGGGGAGTGGGGTAAATGGTGTGCCAACATTCACCTCTCCTTCCCCCCCTTCCCTGCATAGGAATGGGGCTTTTAGTAGGATAGAAACTGCGTATTAGTAGAATAATTACAATTCCTTTACCACATTCACAATTCCTTCAACGTGTGCTACATTGCATATCGTTCCGATGGAAAGTGACAGAATGTCTAAGTCGAGAGATATTTCACGGGGGTTTCTTGAGATTGTGTTTCATGCCTAACTCTGGCTTTCGATTTGTGATAAACAAGCTCTAAACTTGATTTTGCAGTGCTGTTTCAGAATATGGACATAGAAGATAATGGTACTTTTTGTTTAATGGTTGCAAAGAGAGCAAGCTTTTCTATTGAGGGCTGTTTTGTTGCAATGCCTCTGGATGCTTCAACTGACATGGTTGGAGCACGTGGTAGCAGACCAGACTTTCATAGCCCAGTTAAGCTGGCTATGAGGGAAGTCTGGGCTGTAGAAAGTAGCACTTTTTATTCTACTGCTGCACAATTGTTTCTTTTCAAATGTCTTTGGGTGCTTGGAAGGATGCTAGAGATGTTTCAAACATAGTTAAAGACGCTGATTTGGCCTGCTGAATGACTGTGATTGGCTACATCAGAAACAGTGTGTCTACTGCCTCGAAAACTAGGAACTGGCAGCTAAATCTTGCTAGGGTGGAAATTTGACCATAAATCAATTTCCGTGGAACAAATTTCACTTCAAGATCATCTAGATAGACTTATTACTCCTTGTAACAAAATTTCACTTACTTTAAATGCAGTGAAATGTTTTAGACGGGGAGAGAGAGCTCTTCAACTTTTGTCACAAGCCAACATTTCCTCTCGACAGCTGCGGCCGAGTGGCGTCATGGTTGTCCGACATGAACTCTGTCATCGGAGCCGAGGTGGAGCTGCGGCCAAATCTGGCCGAGAAGCAGTTACAACTCCAAAACATCAGGGTGCGTTCATCCGTTTCTAAAAGACGTCTTCGAGTATTTATTTAGTCTCGCGCGTAACAACCGGGCGTCCTTTGTTTTCTGCTCAGGCTCTCTCCCAAGACGTGACTTCTCATCAGCCCGTCGTCTCCAAGCTGCAGAAGAAGAGTCAGGAGCTCAAAGAAACTTTGACAACGAGTCAGGTGGATGCCCTGGTTGCTGACTACGAAGCCCTCTGCTCCAGGACTAAGGTGAGGGCGGTGATCTATACACACACCTCAACAGCCCCCTCCCAGAATTTGTTACACAATGTACTCGAACCTTCAATATACAGCTCCCCCCGGAGCACCTCTCGTAAATTTGTAACAGTCCCCTCGATTTGACCATTCCAGATTGAACCCTTGGGGAAGGCGCCTAACTGCAGTTTCAACACCGAATGTGTTTAATTAAGGGGCTGGAATCCTCCTCGGAGATTGTTGCGAAACGTGTAACAGGTACTTCAAAAGAAAATGTGTACGGAACGAACACATACCTAATTTCGGTAGATATAGCGATAAATTGAGATGAAAAATAAAACTTCAAACACGCCTCATTGGGAATCTAACCCACGGCCCCACTTCTTTGAGCCCTGCACTCTACCACTTTACTAGAAAGGAGAGTTATGTTTGTGTGCAAATTCAATCTATTTCGAGGGCAGGAAGCACGTGGGCAACTACCTGACCCTATCTTGCGACCATTACAGTGATTTGACATCACGGGAAGATGTAAAAATGACACGCTATAATATTATAAGAAAAATAATAACTCCGAAGTCCACCACAAGCCTCAAAGAATGCCATGGAAACAGATTCTATGTATGCCGACCTTTTCCATAAGATCAAGATAAATTTCAGTTTCTATTTGGTTGTTTATACAGCAGTCGTACGTTAGTATGGAGAATGACTACCTAGACTCTCATGTCTCGTCCACGCATCTCCGCAGAACAACATTGCCCAGTGCGAGCAGCGTGTGAGCGAGCACGAGGCCTACCAGCAGAGCCTCGAGCGGTTCCTCGACTGGGTCAGCACTCTCAAGGTCACGGTGGACGGTCCCGTGGAACAGGGCGACATGGAGGCCCTCAAGTCCAGGACGGCGTCTTTCTCGGTACGGGGCGGTGAATTTCTAGGCGATAGCTTTACGTGACGACCCTTTCCACAACTCACTTGCTCGCGTTGGTGCTGGTCACGCCGTAGCAAGACCACGAGAGAGAGCGTCGGCTTTTGCCTTTCACGACTAGGCAACGGTACGACACTTTTATCACGTCGTCGGGTGGAAATGGAGAGACCGCTTTCGAAGGCTCAGGGAACGCACCTATTGGTGATGCTTTCCAGGCACCATAGTTAGCACTTGCAAGTTTCTCGAGCAACCAGTTTGTTCTTCCTCCTCTCGCAGCTGCTGCTGGAGAGTGAGCAAGAGGCCCGTACCAAGCTGGAGCACCTGGAAGAGGCCCTGCAGAAGCGAGTGCTGCCAGGCACGTGTCCCTCGGGGCATGGCGCCCTGCAGGAGCAGCTCGCGGGAGCTCGAGCTCAGTGGGAGGCCCTGCTGGAGCAGTGTCGGAGCGGCCACGACCAGGCCTCCGAGTTACTCGCCCGCTGGAGCCGGGCCACGGACACCCTGGACGAAATGGAGCGCTGGCTGGCCGCCCAGAAAGCCCGCTCCCAGGACCTGCCCCTGCAGGCGTCGGCCGCGGCCAAACGCCGCCAGCACGAAGCGCTCAAGGCAGGTCTCGCTTAGGAGCACCATTTGAATAGTTCTTGCAGATCGGAGTCACTAAGATTAGCCTAATTGACAGCAGAAAGATTAGTTTGTTCAAACCATGTTGCTTTTGCACTGGGCACTGTTACCTTTTTCAGCGTCTGCCCAATGCTATCCATGTCATCTCGCTCATTGTCTTTTGATTGACTGCCTTTTGGTTTCTTTTGCCGGCCGAACAAGCTTCTTAGGATGGTAGATATTTATGAACGAATTGAGGTTAGTTGCGAGGAATCAATAATAGGGAAAGGGCTCAGTAATGCATGATGTGTGGCTACTCCCAACCAAGCAGTTGCTTATAGAGTGATTTGTGCCCGTGCGGGTTCTGATTACACCTGGTGGTGTTCTTGCATGCTGTCATAGATTACTGCAGTGAGCTGAGCAGTGGCATAGACTTCTCATTTTTCTGAGGGGGAAATTCAAGGGAAGTAAAGGGGAAATTCAAGGTTGTTTTTGTTTTAGCTTGTTGCAGCTGAAGCGGGCACTTTAGTTGTTCGTTCAGGCAACATATTCCATACATATCAATCCGTTTGAGGGGCATTTGCCACTGAATTTTGACTGGTCATTCTTGACTGGTCATAGGCCCAAGATCCAAATTTTAAAAGCGTGAAAGGAGAAAGGGGACATACACAGGCCCCTGTCAAGTAGATATGAGACAAAATGGCCAACAGTTCAATGTTCATGGGGGACCCGCTCCGGTCCCTTAAAGACTAAAAAAGAATCGGCCCAAGCAGGGCTTTAGTTGCTAGGCGGTAGACCAGGGTCGAGAAAGGGGGCTCCCCCTCCCCCTGTGAAGCCATCTTGGAGGGGGGCATGAGCCTTGCTGCCCCTTCCATAGTTGGCGCTTATGGTGCTGAGTACTGCTGAAGCTAACAGGTAGATGTCCACTTGGTCCTGGCCATGCTTTCCTTTCTTCCTGTTCAGCTGTCACCAGCACTGTCACTCTTATGAGACTTCTAGTTCTTGACTAAATGGAGAAAAACTTCACTGCAGTTCCCCTACATAGAAAACCGCAGTTCAGCAGTGATGCCTCACATAAGCGTGTCCTCTCTGTTTGATGTGTCCTCAAGACCCATACTGGTCAACCGTTCCAAGTCAAGCAGGAGACGAGAGAGAACACGCTGCTAGCCATGAAATGCCATTTTTTATTGCGTCTTCGTCGTATGTTGATGATGATAATTGCCTTCAAATCTAAACTAACGTAGCCGAAACTGACAATATTCACGTATTGTAACACTCTCTACAGACGATGGAGCAAGAGGTGCTCTCCAAGGAGGAAGACTTTACGTCGCTGTCCAAGGGTGTCCAGGCCGTCCCGGCAGACACTGTCCTGGCTCCCCGCATGGACAAGCTGCGCAGCCGCTACCATCTGCTCAGGAACAGCATCAAGGTGCTCTTCTTTTTACGGCTACAGCTGTTATTGGCAAGGTTTCGCAGTGGACTCCCAGGCTTGTTTCCTGTGGGTCGTCGTCGTGGCTGGGGAATTTACCCGTTGAATGGAGTGGGCAAATTTCTCTGCAAAAAACATCACAGTGTCGCGTAGCATCACGTGACATCACGATGTAGAGTGGCACCGAGACATCATGTGACATTCTGATGCCACGGCACCTCATACTATTGCGTCGCATGATACCTTGACACCACTTGGCACTGTGATGTCATGAGATACCGTGACATCAGGTGACGTAGAGACGTGAAACTGTCGCACCATGACGTTATGTGACACCTTGACTTCACCTGACACTGTGACATCACATGCGTACGTTATATTTATATATTCCCAAAACCCTCGCAATGTGCCCTTCAGTGCCTCTTTACTTTGTCCACAAAAGGAGGAGCGGTAAAAAGCCCCTATAAATGCTTTGGCATGCTATAGGGCCAACCAACCTCAGGATCCACGTAAGCTTGAAATGTGCAGGTCGGTCAGTTTGTAACTGCTAAACAATTTTGAAAAAAAAAAAGAACCAACCGGTGCCACGGATCAAACCCTGGTAACCAGCATGGAAGCCGAGTGCACTGCTGACTGAGCTACGGGCCCAACATGCGGGAATGAGAGGAGCAGAAACAGGTGGTGTGAGAGTGTCCACAGAGAGGGGTGGAAAGGGCAAGAAAGAGAGGAGCAGAAACAGGTGGTGTAGAAAGAGTGCACGGAACGAGGAGGAGTGGAGAGGAAAGCGTGCTTTCCCTCTCTTGGTGACCCAGAAAATTCAGCGCTAAGGCTTTGTATCCGGGTGGTGCTGAAAGGAAGCGCGTGCAGCATCACAAAGAGACAATGGTGTGACGTAACCTGTTTCCATAGCAAAACCCTGCCCTAGGCACCACCTGGCATAAGAGCACCACTCACCCCAGGCTCTGAAGGATTAAGGGTCATCCTGCCTAGGCACCGTCCTAACTAAGAGCACCACCCTCACCCTGCGCATCAGGTAGCGCCCGTGCAGCGCGCTCGTTTGATTGGTCTCGCCCTGACTAACATTTGTGGCGCACAACGAAAAAAACTACCATAAACCACACACGGACACGTGCACACGTCACACACATATGCAAAGTGTCCCGTCACGCATGCTTGTGCAGCGTGCGGCACACATTCTGTGTTCCCTGGTCTCTGTCATCATGATCAAGAAAACAAACTTTTTATTAAATTGTGCTTCCAGGAAGCGGTGGTCAAATGGGAGAAACTGGCCAAGCAGCACGAAGCCTTTGATGCGCTCCTGGCCGACCTGGAAGCCTGGCTGGAGGAGCCGGAGGCCGAATTAGACCAGATCCTTGTGGTCAAGACCGACTTGCCCTCAACGCATCAGCAGAAAGGAAAATTGAGGTGGGTTCTTTTTCTGAGCTCATGATATCCTGGGAGATGGCTCACCCACAGGTTTTGAAAAACTCGTACGAAAACTTTATATTCAGGCCTCAATTTAAAGTTGGATATGAAAAAGTCAATATCCTCGATGCTTGTGGCCATCTATTTTAAGCATTGCGGAGCACTTCGGTAAAAGTGTGCTGTTGGGACAAATTTGACACCAAGGCTCATCAGATTTTTTTTTGATTTTTTTAGCAGCATGGGTTGTTATTTTTATATCAATAAATCTATACTTTATCTAGGCCAGCACCAGGCTACAATATTTTATAAATATTTTATAAATAAATTATTTTCACTTTTTGTTTATTGCTGTTACATTGTAAAACCTGCGTACGTCATCAACATCATGCTCACTTTTGATTAGGGTAACATTTTCAGCCAAAGCTTTTGCGTTCTACCTTCATCAGCACTAGGGCTCCTTTGGTTAGCTCTATTGTGTTCTTGCTTGTCCCTTGTCTTTATAGCGGCTACCAGTGTTCGGCAGCTCAAGCAGCCGTGCATATAGCACTGTATCCCCAAAGTTCAAGGCTTTTCTACATTCCCGTGCCCTCGCACGTTAGAAGCGCACCCCTTTTTTATCCTTGTTGTCTATCACCAGCTGTTCTTTAAGTTCCTGCAAGCTTCTGCGTTCTCCAGTGCACAGTTCATTCAAGCGCCGCCGAGAACTCCTGGATCGCTCCTTTGGAAGACCTTATGCATGTACTCGAAGCTCTTTAAAGCTTTCCTTGGAGTATGAGATTGACCTGCTACTTAGCGCTTCAAGTACTATCTTTTCTGGTTTATAAGTTGCACTTATTCGTGAGGCCGGTGCACAAGTCGCTCTAGCCGCGGACCTATGCTGCCAAGCTTCGAACCATCTTCGAACCTCCAGAAAAGCGGGCCATCGACGAGTGCTCTGCCGCGGCTGCATTTGTCGTAAATGTTGACGCGGCCTACATCTTGCACAGCTAAAATCCATACTTGCAAAGAAAATGAATATAAGTCGCAGTATTATGTAAGACGCACCGGCGGACATTTGGGAAGAAAACCGCGACTCGTATCCTGGAAATTATGGTATTACCCATTTACATTTAGTTTACGGAACACTGTGCAATTTATTGGCGTTCTAAGAGAAATTAAAGCGGGGCACAAGAAGTGTTGGCGTTGCCTCGGTCGCTTTCCTTATGGTATGGCTTTGCCTCGGTGTGCTCCCACAAACAGAACCTGAGTGACCGGCTGGCCCAGCGGAGCAGCAGCATGGAGGAGCTGGTGGAGACGGGCGAACGTCTGTACTCCCAGACGGCTGCCCGACGGCAGGGAAGCCATCCGCCAACAGCTCAGGTCAGCGTCGACGACGCTCGGCATTGCTGTTTGGAAGTTGTTGTTTGTGGTTGTCCATCCCTTTGTCCCTTCCTCATATTCAGTAAAAAATTGATATTTGTGATTAGGCAGTGTGAGGTCGGTCTGCCTTGAAATACGGCAAGACTGGTTTATGCTTTGGATAAGAAATTTAGCTGATGCAGTACCACTGCCAGCCTGGGGGTCTTTAACGTGCATCATGCAGTAGTGATTCACGGCCGCACACCGGTACGGCGCTCACCCGGATCGAGGTGGGCAGGGGTGGGGATGATCCCAGGATCCTTGGGTTCTGCAATGTATACTTTCGCTCCGTGTGCTCCGAGTAAAGGTGCGCACGCTCTGCAACTCGATCCCCCTGCCACCGTTAAATCACGTGACATGACGTCAGTGTGCCACGTCCCTGCGTGACCGTCCATGCCGTTACGACCCGTCGCTTGCCAAACGGAAACAATGCTTGCACCGCACGAGCATGCATTCTCAGTAGAAATGCTGAAATTCCAGAGCTCGACATTGTAGCTTCTGCTATGCTCATACTTGAATTCGATTTTAATGCGAATAGCATTCTTTGGATACTTCACGCACTTTTCGTCTATGTATCTATCTATCTATCTGGCTATCTAACCTCTTACGCCGCGGGTCGATAAATAAATAAAAAAGACCGGCGCCGGCTGGGATTCGAACCGTTGACCCTTTGATCAGCAGGCAGACGCGCTAACCACAGAGCTATGAAGGCAGTCATTCAACGCACTCTAAACGGTTGTTTATATCTTTACCATAGGACGCGCTTTACAGCGCTGTCACAGCTACCGGTGCGCGCGCGTTCCATGCACGAGGGCTCATTCCGCTCTCGTGAGGCTGAGCACGGCCGCTAGCTCACCCCTCTCCCGCGCTCGGGAGAGGGTGATGTAGCAGCCGTGCTCAGCCTCATGAGAGCGGAATGAGCCCTCGTCATGGAACGCGCTGCGCACCGGTAGCTGTGACAGCGCTGTAAAGCGCGTCCTATGGTAAAGATATAAACAACCGTTTAAAGTACCGTTGGTTGAGACTAGCTGAGACGCCAGAAAGTCTGGTCGGTACCATTTTGAGTGTTTGTGCGTATGGCGCGTGCTTTGCTCGCCTTCCTAAGTGACACAAACGCACGTGCTGGGCTGCGGAGATCGTGCGCAGGGCTGTGAAAAGTGTCAACAAATTTAGAATCGCCTCAAGAGTGGGCTGGCGTATCTAGAGTGTGCCGGCCACCTGACGAACGCGCATAACTCCGCACCGTTTGATGCTATTCGCATTAACGTAGATAATCATTCCCAAAGGATGGGTTCTGCTGATTTTTTCTATGCTTGTACTCGATTCTGCTATTCTCATACTCGAATGGCAGGCATGTCCGAGGCCGCTGGCAGTCCTTGCTGGACCGGTCCTCGGAGGCCCTGTCCCAGCTGGAACAGCGTCTTCAGCAGCTGGTCGGGGCTCTCCCAGAGCCAGGACCAGCTCAAGCAGTGGATCGGGGATAGTCAACGCGGCCCTGGACAGCTGCGCACAGCCCAGGGCCACACTGCAGGAGAAGAAGGCACAGCTCCAGACACACAAGGTGCAGCCTTACCTGTGCCCCTTGTACCCAATGCCGTTGTTAGTACCTAACGTCCCACATATCATGTTACATTCATGTATGCGGGACACCTGTGCAATATGAGTTGTCGTTACAAAATACCATGTTCCTCTGGCTGGAATCAAACCACTGATTTCTTGCTCAGTGATCTGGTACCCTATCTTCTGCGCTAACAGAGCAGCTTCTGGTCAGCATTGTTTAAGGTGGGTACATATTTCCCTTAACGGTTGGATGAGCTCCAAACAAGCTGCAAAATTTTTGTCTCCCAATTTTGTCCGAAGGATCGAAAGTCATTTAAATTTGTTTTTTTCTGAATTTGTTTAACTTTTTGTGTCTGAGGGAGGAGTTGTGTGAGCTGACGAGCAGTACTACCACTCCAACGTGCAGGTTGTGCACCAAGACATCCTGTCCCACCAACCGGCGGTGGACGGCATGTGCGAGCGTGCAGAGCAGCTCTCCAGCACCACTGGCAAGGATGCGCTCGGGGACCACGTGCAGAGCACCAAGAACGCCTTCAAGGAGCTCTGTACAAGGTCTCAGGCAAGTTGTCCTTGGAGCATCTACATACCTCTCCCCAAGTACACTGACACTGCTTCTTCCAAACAGTGTCAGTGACACTGTTTATAACGCTTGTGCAATATATGCTAATTTTCTAACCACTTCTTAAAATTTAAAATTAGAAATGTGGCTTCAAGATATGGTTGTATAACACTGAATATGCAAAAGAATTGCTGTTTTACCAACATTAACAGAGGCAAGGTGTGTCATTGTGTGTTAACTTTTAAATTAAAAATTTTCTGCCCTAAGTATACATATGTACCAAGTAATATCATACATTACCTTCATGTATCCATGAACTAAAAGTTAAATCTTAAAAGCCTGTGTCACATTTTTTTTTATATAATCTTTTTAGGTTGCCTACTGTGGTGCCGTAGCCTTGAAGGCTACGCCAAATTGATTTCTTCTGATAGTGTGATTGTAGTTCTGTAGCGCCTGTGGTCACCTGTCGTCAGACTTCGTACCCAGTACAACAGATAGTGTGCGGTTGTTTCTTGCTGACAAACTTTAGAAGAGAAAGTGCTTATTACAGCTTCACAACATGGTGCCCTGAACGGCATAATAACACTGAGGCCTCTGGCAAATTAGCTGGATTTTCACACTGCCCATAACAAATGTTAATTTCCTAGCTGCGGTGGGTCTTTGAAATGCTCGTGTAACGCAAGCATTATTCATCGACTACAGTGGAATCACGTTAATTTGAACCCGAGGGGGACCCAAACATTGTTTGAATAATGCGAAGCTTGAATTACTGGGAGTTTCCTTCCTAGAAATGCATAGGACGGGACCTGCATGTTAGTTTGAATTATCTGCAAGTTGAATTAGTAAGTCCGCAAAGAAAAAATGCTTTTTTAAACAGCCTACTTGGGACAAGCATGTCACGAAACAAATCTTCCGTGAAAAAACAATTTTTTCTAGGCAATATTTACGCCACAGGATCGCAATTTAATCGGAGTCCCAACCTCTCCGCATTTGAAACTCCCGCTTCTTTCAACGCTCCAAGGAGTGGTTGGAATACGCCACTCCGCGGACGAGTAGCAGCAACCGTGCATATAATAGCAACTTGTGGCGCCGCGATCTAAAACGCGTGAAATAGCCGCAAACTAAAATCAGTCCTGCGCAATAAATATTGCTGTAAAAAGTTTGTTTTTGGCGGAAAAATAGTTTTGTGACATGCTTGTCCTAATGAGAGCTGTTTAAAAATACACTTTTCTTTCTTTGCAGTTACCCTTTAAGAGTTTTGAATTAACGAGATTCCACTGTAGTTTATTACGCAATGTGCTGTGAGGAACACAGCGCACGCGACACCCAGATGAGGAATGTTCTGCTCACGCTCGTGACATCAAGACGACGAGCATTTCACTCGTGCTGGCACCCACAGAAAAGGAAGAAGCAAGAAATGAAGGACAAGCTTTATTTGAACCTGACAGTGCAGTGTGTGATTTCACGTCGAGGAGCTCTTATGAAGGGATTCTCCACTCATTACAGGACCTTGCTGGCCAGCTGGTGTCAGCGGTGGACGCACACCAGGTGCTCGTGGACCGGGTGGCGGCCTTCCAGGACTGGCTCCAGGGCTTCCAGGACCAGCTGCAGGAGCACAAGGACACCACGGGGGAGAAGAAGGCCATCCAGGGACGCCTGGCACTGCTGGCGGTGAGCCACGGCACAGACACCGCCACCCATTCATGGTCGCTTGTCCTCAGAACCTAGTTTTGTGTCAGATTGCACAAATGCATTGTCCAGAGCTATACATTGCAAGTTTGGTTTCGTTGAATCATTTGTTGGTAGAGCCGTTTCATTCCTGAAAGAAGTCTAAAATCACATCACCACATGATTTTTGGCACAGTGGAACATCTGGCATTTTTCCAAGAATAGCAAATATTTGAGAGAAGTTGAAGGTTGACTCTCTTTTAGAGCTGAGCTATCTTTTGGCATATTACAGAATTTACGTCCATTAGTGTTGTGAAAATATTCAAATTTTCGAATAATAGTTTTGAATAATATGCCATTCGATATTCGGTTTTACGATGAACTGCGATATTCATATTTTTCGAAGTTTTGATTGCGGTGGGTTATTTCCATGGAGCGCACTTCTTACTGAACATTGGTGCGCTGCGGAGAAGCAACACTCGCGGATCTTTCTTCTATGGGTGTTGCTTTTCCGCAGTGCACCGGTGCTCGGTGAGAAGCGTGCTCAACGAGGTAAGCCCACCGCAATCATCGCTTTGAAAAGTACAAATATTGCAGTTGCGTGCTCTGGGGAAAAGTACACTTTCAAAGCGGGATGGTGCGTGCGCGTGCCTGGTGTATTTAAAAAGAGACAGGAACCTTGTGAATGTTTTTATCTACACTACATTAAAATTTTCAAAATTAAACTGTGGCTATTGTGCAAAAGCATATGTTAGGTAGGAATGTCCTGACAACCTGCATTCATTATTCATGATTGTCTTTCCTTCTTTTCTCAAATTCTAGATTTAAGAAAGGACATTTGCAAATAACAAAATGATTTGTAAATATCCTCTATTGGGTATAGCTGGGCGTCCCTCGATTTTATTTTATGTCGAATGTGTCATTTTCTTTTGCTATTGCTGTGTAGGTATTGAATTTTCTGAGGCTACAGTTCATAAATGTAATTAGATTAAAATTAACCTAGGTTAGAAATGAACAAGTGCAAGCATGGCTGCCACCTTCATGAGTTTATCTAGATTTGTTTTAATTAAGCATGGTGCAGTAGTGAAAAGCTCGGAGAAACTATACAATATTCCATTCAAAAATATTCGGCCAAAATCTCTATCCACTTTGAATTCGCTTCTGATGCTTCAATCTCCACTATTCAGCACACGACTAATATCCACCCATTGTTTAGATTAAACAACGAACCAGTGGAAGCTAAAGTTAGTTTCACTTTATGTGAGCGAAGTCGAAGCTACAAGCATGAGCTATCACCCGAAGCAATGCTTGCACCGCACGAGCATGCATTCTCAGTAGGAATGCTGAAAGTCCAGAGCTTGCCATTGTAGCTTCTGCACTGCTCGCACTCGAATTGAAGCAGAGTATCGTGTTGGAGACACTATACTGCATCTCAGAAGTTCCATGCAGTGCTATGAAACCCATGGGTGGAAGAGGAAAAAAGCCCCTCTTTGTACATATTTTGAGTGGCCAGCTAATCTCCGATGAGCACAAATGTTCAGGATACGCAAAAAAGAGTCCTGATCCTCGTTCTCTTCTCTTCGACCGTTTGTCTTTCATTCTCACCCCTGTACCTTTGAGGCCGCGACAAAATCGACCAAGACGTCGGCTGACACGTCGCCCCCGCAGGAGCTGGCCGAGAAGAGCAAGGAAGGGGAGTCCCTCCTGGCATCTGTCCGTGAGCAGAGCGAGGTGGTGTCTGCGGGCAGCTCCCTCAGGGCCAGGCCCTGCTCTCCCGGGAGCTGCAGGGGCTCCAGGAGCAGCTGGGCAAGACGCTGGCCTCTTTACAAGAGGCACGCCGCAACTTGGAGAACACGCTGCAGCAGTGGAGTGCCTACGAGGGACACCTGGCCTCCCTCACCCAGTGGCTGGCCGACACCGAGGCTGAGCTGCGCAGCCCACAGCTGCCCTCTAGCCTCGGCGAGAAGGAGGAACTCTCCGCCAGGGGGAAGGTGGGTGTGTGGCGGCCACGCTCGACTTTCGTTTCATTTGGAGTTTTAGCATAGATCACGTTTTTGCTCGGCTCGAGATGTGACTGCGTCATGGACGAGATGTAACATCATTGACAGATGTAATGTTAAGGACAAGATTAATGTCAAGGAGGGATGACATCTCACAGACAGATGTAAGGTCACCAACGAGATTAACATCGCGGACAGATGTAACGTTATGGACGAGATTAACATCACAAACAAGATCAACATCACAGTACAGATACATACATCACGAAAAGATGTGTCATGAGAGGATGCAACGTGACGGACAGATGTAACGTCATCGATAGGTGTAACATCATGGACAGATGTAACATCACGGACAGATGTAGCATTATGGAGAGATGTGACATCTCTACAATGTCACAAACAGATGTGATGTCACAGACAGGTGTAATGTCACGAATGGAGCATGCATTCTTTTCCCCTAAATTGAATGTGGAAACTTTCCTGCTGTGGGTTCCTCGAGTCACAGCTTGCACGATTCATTGCGCTCCCTGCGGCCTCCCTGCAGGAACTTCGCACTCGCATCATGGAGCAGCAGAAGAGCGTGGACAGCTTCATCGACGAGGCCCACTGCCTGCTCCAGGTGTCTGGGGTGGAGCTCTGTCAGGGCTCAGATGTCCCAGTGCAATGCCCGCTACCAGGCCCTGCTTGCCTCTATCAAGGTGCTGCGCCCCTGCTGACTCAAATACTCTCCAGAATAGTAGAAGGTTGAATGCATAGTTTCTTGCAGGTTAAGAATAGCGGGACAAGCCCCTCTCACGAAGCCCTCTGCTCGTCATGATTGGAGGTTTCCTTCTTTCCACTCCCCTCCTCCCCAGCGTTCGCTCTCCTAAAGTAGGAAGAGTCAACGGCCTTGTGGGAGGAGCCTGTCCTGCTATTCCTATCTTGCAACGGCCCGTAGACTGCTAATATTTGCTGGTGCGTACACTGAGCAACCGAAAGTGCAAGTGTGGAAGTAGTTCTAATTTTCTGAAACCTAGAAAACGTTTCTGTCGGCATTTGGTAGCCTTGTAGGTTTTCGTATCCTAAACGTCTTTATATTTAGATTGTTGTAGCATTTAAATTTTAAAAACTTTGATTGCTGCATTGTCACCTTGGACTGGTTGGAGCACACATATTCAAAGTTTGCAATGTCACCACGGGATGGTGCCACAGCCCCACGTAACGCCTAACAACCGAGTATCGCCCGCAACGTCCCCCTTTGTCAATTTCGCCGTCGCACAGTGGGGACGGCGGGTGTGTCACCGGGACGTGCATTAACCCACCCCGGCCTCCTTTGTTCACGTCGCTTTGCGGCTACAGTCTTCAGATGACTCATTACGAAATATTAACCCACCTCGGAGCACCTGTACATGCCGCTGCGTGCTGGCGGACCAAGTACGCCCCAGCCTGGCCCCCACACTGCACCTAGGTTGCCGGGTGTTACGTCACGCAGCCGGCGTGCGGGTGCGTGCTTCGACGCCCTCGGAAGCTTTCGCCGCCGTTTTGGAGTACCGTGTACGCACACGGGCTGTGGTTCCCTTTGGCCTGCCATGCCATTCTCGACGCGCAGTCGTCTTACCACGTCACTGGACCGTATGCGCACACTGTCATCGTCCCTCTATGCACAACACGTATGCGCAACAACGAAATGGCTCTTTTGTTTTCTGCGCATTGCGCACAAGTTCTTCGTGCATGCGCTAGGTGAATCGGGGCCCTAATCTACACAGCAGGACCGAGCGGGACTAAGGGCCCGGGACATCGCCACCTGCTACGATTGGTCGGCGGTGAGGTACCGGCCAATCACAGCAGGTGGGTATGTCCCGATCCCTTCGTCCCGCTCCGTCCCACCACATAGATTAGGGCACCTGATCTGCTTGCACCAGGGAGATGAAGCATTTCTGGAATGTTCACCCCACAGAAAACTGCCGAGAGGCTGCATTCACTGTGTTTTCCTATATATAACTGCCGCTCGAAATGCTGACGCACATCTTTGAGAATCAGCGTGGCAGCAGCAGCGATTTCGGCCCACGTTTTTTTTACCATTGCGGTTTCCACGGACTGTCTGAACCGGAGTGTTTCATGACGCCTAGGATTTGGCGTCTCGCTGGGAAGGCATGGAGCGGGACCAGCGGGAGTACGAGAAGGCCCTGGCCAGCTGCACCGCATGGATGGACGAGACCGGGGAGGCGCTGGACCGGCTGCAAGAAGCACAGGGAGCTCCGGAAGACAAGTTGTCCCAGCTGGAGGTACGAGTGAGGCGCTTGCGTCGCTTTTGTGGCTCCCGTAATGTCTTCTCTCTTGAAAATCAATCCATTTCCAGCTGAATCATGAAACTCCTCACGAGTGTTTCCATCAAAAAAGGAGACAATCCAGCTGGATTCAGCCAAAACCAGTTGCATAGTCCAAGTGAAAATTAATTGATTTTCACGTGGGTTGTTTTCACCATTGTACCAAGTTCTTGCAAAGTGAAGATTTGGTTAAGAGAAGTTACAGTCAAAGAGGCTGAACGTTGGTATAAGTATGGGCTTTTTTGTTCATGCCAACTCGCGTTTTTTCGTATGGGCTCCGCTGTGCGGTACTCCGAAGTCATACTTCTTTGTGTGTCATCTTTCACTGCAACGTAGGATTAAAAGCCAGATTTGGCTGACTTCGAGGATGCTTGAGGCATCTGGAATTTGAGGAGAAGCTTTCCCTTTTTAATTTTATTGTTGGTGATGCCTTCATTCTCTCGGTGGTTTGCAAGTCCCCATAGGAGGTTCATCTGAAATTCTGAAAGTTACTAAAACCAGTTTGACAGGTTTTATATTTCATTTTCGAATTAACGATTGTAAGAGATCAAAGATTGTGCAGATTTCTTTTTTTAATGTGTCTGATAAATTGTCTCTTTTTATATTAGACTATTTCTAAGTTTAAGCTGTTTCTGTTTTGTGGATATCAGGCCCTGATCGTTGGCAAGCTTCATGGACAGCAGCAGCTGAACCTCGCTTCCCGCCTTGGTGAACACCTCTACCAGGACACAGCTGCATCTGGGAGAGAGCAGGTTCGTATTCGCTCCCCGTAATTAAAGAGCACAACTACCACCTCTCCTTCGTTGAAGAAGAGAAATAACAAAATCAAATGCTGTGCTGTTTAAATGACATTGCAAGAATTAGCTTCGATTATTAGATTCACATCCGTCGTACGAAGTTCGCGTGGCAGCACACGTTAGTTGCGTGCTTTGACCACGGGGAGCAGGACAGCTAACGCAGAGTTTCGATTTTCTATCGGAGCACATTTGTTTGCCAGAGGTCCGGCTCCCCATAGCCAAAGTCCACACCAACTACCTGACTTCAATTTTTTTGAGAATCTATACCTGGGATTCTATCTGAGCAAACTTTGTGACATGTGAGAAACGTGTGCACGTTCACACGCCCAAAAGGAGTGCTGCTTCCTCCTTCATGTCTGAGCGCAGTGCGGGGAAGCAGTGCGGCAACAGAAGCTTCCTGCACGAATCAGCTTGATTGCGAAGCTTAATAGAAAAAACCCCGACGTTTATACATGTCGACATTGTTGGATAAACTTGCATAAACAGGTGCGCCTGGAGCTACGTCAGCTACATGACCGCTGGGAGGCTCTAGACTCCAGACTGACGCAGCTTCAGAAACAACTTCAGACGCAGAGTCAAGCTCGAAGCACCTTTGTGGATTCCCTGAAACAGGTAGAGACCCGCGCCATTCCTAACCATCCGAAACCAGCATTTATACTTGTATGTTTCGCTGATACCATTTCTGCAACACTTTTCAAATAGGTACAGTCCTGGCTCGACAGCGCAGAGAAAGCCGTTGCCGAAGCCAGAGACAAGCTTCCAGCGCTGCAGGAAGTGCAGGGAAGGCTACAGTCACTCAAGGTACCTGAACAGTGGACATCCAAATGGACTGTTCGCATATAAAATGTGTTCATAACGAGTCGGTGACTGATTATCAGCAATCATCAGACTACCAGTATTAGATTAAAGCATGTAATCTAATCCCGCATTGGAGGAAAAATAAAGGAGGGAGGGGGAGGGGGGGCATAGGCTGTATGTTAGTGTTTAATAGGAGTGCCACTTTCTGTCAGCTACCCTATATATCTACCATAAAATACTGCAGAAGCACCCACTTCATTCAAGCGCCCACTATTGACATTTCGCAAACTTGGGAATTCTGAAAATTATATGGCAACCGCTTGATTTGACCAGACAAGCACCTAATGTCTAGATTGACCCAGTTTTTGGTGAAAATGGGGTGGGTGCTGCCCCAGTATTTTTCGGTAGTGGTGCTGTACAGTAAAGTGGAATATCGTTGATTCTATCCCGCATAATATGTTTTTCGATAGAATACTTTTTTTTTAATATTCTTTGCCAAGGTTTTATAGGAACAATGTATTTTGATATGGCTAATGTGTACAATCACTTTCTCTTGAAGTTGCATAATACAACTGGGGAAGTTTGTTTTGACGGGTATTTAAAACAAATTATATGTCTAGGTATATTTTTCGGTTCCCCCGAAAAATGTGTCTGAGATTCCACTTATTTGCTTTAATCAGTGTGATGTTCTTTGTATTGGGGTAACAAATGAGTTGACGGCTTCTTTTAATTCTGAACTAGGTCTCGTGGATGCAAAGCTTGACATAGCGTCCATCTAGAAGTGCTTTCGTTATACTATGGATTTCTTAGAAGGTAATTTATGGATGTTGGCAAAGAGAGATAACCCAACTGTGTGATGGCTTTCAAGAGTGTGGAGATCTTGCTCCAATTAGAGGCTGGGGAATCTAAGATGTGTCATGGTCTTGTCACAGCTTCTGCAACAGGAGGCAATTCTTCAGCGGCGACACCTGGATACGCTCGAGGAAAACGCCAAGAACGACGCTGCCTCCGAAGAGAGCCTGAGGGCAACCTCTGCGCGGTTGATCAGCGTCGCAGATGAGCTCAAGGTGCGTTTTTTTTTATAGTTCGCTTGCAAATGAAGTTATCATGGTTGCAAAAAGATATCTTTTTATTACTTGGGGACCCAACCTGTAACCTCTTCCCTTTGTTATGTCAGTTGACTAGTAGGTAGCAGCGATTACAGGCTGTACTTCTCCACATTTCTCCAATGATATCTAACTGGCTATGTCTGAGATGTTACTAGATGTGTTTGTGAATACTCTAAACTTTATGATGTCATTTTGAATACCGCTGAATGTGAATGATCTGTTTATTCAATTAAAGTAATAGAAAATGTATACATGATTAGAGGGTATACACATTTTATCATTATATTTAAAATATTTTCAGAGTTTGTCGAACATACTTCTTAGCTCCGTCACATGTGCTTCCCCTGCTACCTGTGCATCAAAGCGGGTGTCACAGGTTCTGTTTTTCTGCATCACTCCATGCATGTGGGAAGCATTTTTTACGGAGAGGTTTGTACACTTGCATATCAGGCAGATTTTTCTTTTTTTTAATTCCATTTTTTTGTTTAGTTTTCACATGTTTGTATGGCAGTCCATAAAGAAGAAAGAGTCACGTAGAAAACATTAAGTGAAACAAGGCACCTGGTTTGAGGATGCCGAGGATCATTATCCTCGGCATCCTCAAAGCACCTTTGAGGCACCTTCACCTGGTTTGAGGATGCCGAGGATCATTATACGCGTAAATATGGCAATTTCATTCTCCTCTAAGGTGATAGGCGAAGATAGGCTGCCTCGTGACGTTAAACCCCCACATCATGTCAGTACATCAATGCTCATCAGTTTTCTTATACAGTGAGAAGAGAGAGCAATGGAAGTGACCAAGCACTTTAGCTGCAGACTGAGCGTTGGCGGTAGCCTCCCGATCTCGTGACGGCACAGGAGATCAGGGCTAGTGGACTCGGGAGACTGAGAATGGATGACGGAGAACAAAGGAGGGTGTGGAGCGCAATGGTTTCGAGTATAACTTTGACGAAGAGAGCTTCAGACTACAGTGCAATCCACTTATAACGATACCGCATATAACAATGTACCGCTTATAACAATCTGTTTCTAGAGTTTCTAGACTGGAAACGCCAAGTTTCTAGTCCATATACAACGACAATAGACTATTACAATTGAATTTTAGGCTTTTTTTTATTATGGTTAGAAGTGGATTGCACTATAATAGGACACGAATGGAGCCAGGCAAATGGCCGTTGCAGACTCTGGTGTCCGGCCTGGAGAAGCTGTCGCCGCTCGTCCAAGAGCAGCGGGAGCGGAAGGAGCACCAGAGCCACTGGCTGGAGCAGATGCACGAGCGGCTGGACCTGTGCGGTGACGTGACGGGCAGCCGGCCCACCCTGCAGACCCGCCTCGACAAGCTCCAGGTGCGTCGTCGGGAACTCGCACGTGGTCCCTCGATTTCTGCCCGACGGCATCGTAGAAGCGCCTTAAGACGCTTGCCGTGGCCCGGCGCCATCCTGGTGGCGGCACAGCAGCGGAAGCGAACGCGGCAGACGCCCGTTCCGCCACGGGCTGCTCTCTAGCGTGACGGTCTACGGAGAGGAATTGGGACGCCACGACAAAGGCAACGCTCGCTGTTCACTCGTCGTGTTTTTCTGCCGAAACTTCTACGACCAACTGCCAGGATTGCTACGCCTAACAGCGTGACGCCCTGGCTCCTGTGATACCATTTGTTGCAATTTCGGTACAACTTTCGACACGCAGCCGGTGTAGGAGGCTAAAAGTACCTGTCAGAGACGCGTTCTAGGCGTCATAACGTTCTTATCCGTTTACAAACTCCAGTCCGGCCGTCTCAATCACTGTCTTTCTATGCTGTCTACACTAGTATACTAATGTTGGCTTTGTGGTGGCTGGTAAAAGGAGATGGATTTTTAGAAGAAGCCAACTGCAAGTAGTGTCTAATGAAGCGCCATGTAGCCAGAGCAATCCCGTTTTCTTCGGATGGAATCTTTCCATTTCACCCACGGGGAAATGGGAAGATTCTCTTTCCGTTCGAACTTTAGCAGACGATGTGGAGCTTGCGCGAAATGGGGAGAGGGTGCCGAGATGGAGTTGTGTATGTGTGGCAAATAGAATTTAGTAGCCGTGTTTGAGACGTTTGCGTTTGTCCTTCTTTCTCCCACCAACTTGCCTGCCTAGTAAAGTTGTCTTGAATCTTCTGTGCTCGCTTCGACAGTCGAAAACTATGCAGTGTTGACCTCTTCGAATGCCCATGACTTTCGTGGCCCGCGCGCAGGAGCTGGAGCGACAGTTGCCGGACGGGACGTGCCAGGCCCAGTCCCTGTCCCAGTGCACGTCCAGCCTGGTGCAGCTGCTGGCTCCGCGGGAGCGCACTGCACTGGAGGAGGAGTGCGGCAGCCTGGAGACGGACCTGGCGCGGCTGGGCACGAAGCTGGAGCAGGCGCGCCACTCCCTGGCGGCGCAGCTGCGCCGCTGGGACGCCTACGAGGAGCACTACGGCCGGCTGGCGAGCGGGCTACTGGGCGCCGAGCGCAGCGTCAGGGAGTTCGCCCTCAGGGCCTCCCTGGACGACAAGAAGGAGCAGCTCGAGCAGTTCCAGGTGAGCTCTTGCCGCCTCCTCGCAGCCGCCGTACATTAATGTGAAAAATTTTGTGGAGCTCGTTTCCCTACGATGAACGTAATGTGACAAAAGGGTGTCGCAAAAGACCATCACATGGTTACCATAGCGACATAAATTAATTATTAATAATTAGAAATCGAAATTAGTATTGATGATAAATAAATATATATTAATTAGTGTAAAAGTCTATATTAATTGATAATGATAACTAAATAATTTATACTGTGTTAATGATAATTAAGAATAATGCAGAAATATCATATAATAATTAATATAAATTGTATAAAACAATAATTAATCATGACATTGATATTGTTAATTACTATATTAATTATAATATATTTGTATGATAACTATTAGTTAATAATAATAATCAGTAATTAATTATAGCTCAATGTATTTGTTCAAATGCTCGGTGTCTGGCTTGGAGTAGCGCATGTATTTTCTGAGCCGCAGAAATTGCCCGAACAAAAACCTGTTTTTAGGGCTACCTGATAAATTTCACGAGTGTGTTTCCTCATAATAAATAATTTTGCTGTGTGTATGTTCATACAGCCGGAAGTTAGTCAGTTTCAGTGGGTGTCTGGTGTCTCAGCTGTAGATGAGGAATTTGGCCAGTGCAGTACAACTGCTAGCCTGGGTTCTTTCACATGCATTACGCAGTAGCGATACATCACTGCACGCCGGCACGATGCTCATCCAAATGGAAACGGGCAGGGGTGAGGTTTGAACCCAGGATCTCCGGGTTCTGCAGCGTGGGTTTTGCTCCACATGCTCTCAGCCGTAGCGCGTTAATGCGCTCAGCCACCAATTCTCCTTGGTTCCTTCTTAAGCGGTGCGGTTACAACGCAGTCGAACCCACTCAAATACAAATGTTTGAACAATCCTTTAGTCTTCTCGTGTGAACAACTTCATTTCGGCGAGACGGTAACTTTTTTTTTATTTCTTCGACGTGTGTGCAGGGCTTGCTGAAGGAGCTGCATGCCACAGAGCAAGACCTGGACTCCCTTTCTGACAAGGCACAGGAACTGATTGCGACCAGTGGAGAGATTCGGCTCTCGATGGCGGTCAACCAGCTCACGGCCAGGTTCCAGGCACTGCTGGAGACGTGCAAGGTCGCCACTTACTCCAGCTTTTTGAACGCGGGGTGCATTTTAATGGAAGCGAAGATGGGATTGGTGTAGCCTTTGCCATAGCCAAGATCGTATCTGTATTGTGCCGTCATCTGCTAGGTTGAGGGGGCTAACATCCTGCTGAATTTATTGAGATACAGCTATTGGTCACATAGTCACGTGTCCAGTGCCGCTACAGATCACGTGGCCACACGACCAGGTGACGTGCTTCGGGCCACGCAAACTCGTGTGACGTGATGGTGTCACTTCGTGGTGTAACGCGATTCGTAGCACAAGGTTGCGGTGCCACGTGACGTGACAATGTCATCAACGTTATGAGATCTAGTAATGCTTGGTGTCAAGTCGCGGGGCTGTTGGCACTCAGTCACCGCCAAAAGCCCCGTGAAGTTAAACCTTTTCTGTTTGCAATCTTCTTGTGTCGCATTTCCCGACAGATAGCAGCAAGTCCAAGCCACTGCAAGTTAGTGTATTAGTGTAACGTGACATCACGTGACAATGTGCTTTGTGACATTGTGTTACGTAATGTGACATTGCGACGTCACTTTGTCTAGGCTTGTGTGTATAACTAATGCATCTGCATATTGGACGTTTGAGCAGTAGATCAAAGGAGTGCATTAACTTTTTAACACAGATTGTGTTTCATCAGCCAATTTTTATGGAGTTTTGTAATGTTTTTGCCTGTAACAGCCAGCTGAAAAGGCCGAGCTGAAACAATCGGCTGTAATTGCGGGCTGTAATGGCCGGCTGTAGTAGCCAGCTGTAACGAAAAACCGACATTGAAAAGCGTTACACCCATAGGGAACCCTTTAAAAAGACTGAGTCACCGGCAGGATTTGAACTCACCACCTCGAGGTTGTGAGCCAAGTGCTTTGCCGGCTGAGCTATCCAGGGCCGGTGGTTGGATCGTGCAGAAGCAAAATCTTTGTTTGGCGCAGTGCGTGAAAGAGCGGTCGCTCATTATACCCTTCTCCTCTTCCTTGGAATACCTATCGCACATTCTGCGCTTACCAGTCTTTGTCAGCATGATAAAGCTTGTGTAATCTTTTCTCTCTAAATTGCTAGCTCTTCCCTTCACAACTAATAAGTAATCTCAATGTGCAGGAGCTTGTGAAGAAGTGCGAGCAGCATGTGCAAGACCACCTCCAGTTTGAGAAGAAGCACGCGGAATGCTCCAAGAAGCTCGCCCACGCTCAGGAGAGCTTCGTCGAGATCCAGTCCCTTCCTAGCGGCAACAAGGAAAGGCTCGCGCACAAGCTGGCCAAAGTCAAGGTTTGTGCTGAGTGCCAGAAAGTTGCTAGGATATTTCTGGGAGAAGCAATCACGGTAAATGCCAAGATGACGAATAGATGGGGCTGTGCTCATCCCCTGTGTTATTGCTACAACCTGCTCTCCATAATTCATTGTGTTAGTGTTACAAAAGTGATGCTGTCAAAGTGATCTTTAAAGTTTCATGAGCTTTCCAAGTGCCACCACAGCGTGGATTGCCTGCCAGAAGCCATTTTCATAAGATTACCTATGATGCATCGTTTCGGTTGAAATGGCAGAAATGCATTTTGTGAGGGCACTGAGCCTCAAGTATTTTATGGACGCTGTTTCCACAACATTCCTATTAAGGCCTCCAAGCTGGTCTCTGGGAGAACTGACTGTATGTCTTAAGGGGAGACATGGGTCTTTGGAGCCAAAAACTTCCTAAAATTGCATTCTTTTGAAAATGGCGATGGCTGTCCATCGCCATTTTCAAAAGAGTGACTATTTTCCACACTTTCAGCAGATGACATCGACCTTGCATCTCGATGTCACTCTTTGAGCGGCCTTACTCGGCCTTTGTTTGTTCGGAACTGTAATTTTTTGTCTTCACAGTTGTCGAATACTGGGTTTATCAGTCATTCCCAGATCTCAGTGTTCGCCATGAAGCGCGAGGTTGAACGACATAGGCTTGTCTTTCTCTAACAATGAAGGAGCATACAAAAACAGAAGTTTCCTAAACAAACCGAAAATTACATGGCATCAAAAAGTGACACCACAAGAAAAAACATTGTTTTCATTGCTTGCTCATTCATGCTGCTACATTTAAAAAAAAATTACAACCCAGTTGGGAGGGGCAGGGAGAAAACCGAAAATGAAACTACACGGGAATGCATGAAACCACATGGGAATGACTACATATACTCGGATGTGGCATTCAAAGGATTAAGCACTGTACATCTTCTCGTCTCGTTGTTGCCCCATTCTTAACACAGTCGTCATTGCCACTTTCCTCCAGGAACTGCTGCAAGGCAAGAGCGAGCGCTGAACCTGGTGAACGCCACGGTTCAGCTGGCCGAGCAGCTCCAGGTGGGCAGCTCACCGGAGGGCTGGGAGGCGACCCAGGGCCTGCTTCAGCAGCTGCAGACGACCTTCGAGGACCACCTTCAGTGAGGCCCAGGGCCTGGAGCGGTCCCTGCAGTCCACGCTGTTCCTCTGGTCCGAGTACCAGGAGGCGCTGCAGCGGCTGAGGAACTGGCTCAAGGGCCTCTCCCAAAAGACGGAGGGGCCCCCGCCTCTGCACCACCCTCGACGAGAAGCGGGCACAGCTTCGCACCTGCCGGGTGGGTGTTAGGGAACTGTGGAGTCGCCCTATTAGGGAAAGGAGCTCCCGAAGGCTTTCTGTCGGGGAGCACATTCCTGTAGTCTTTGTGTTGGCGAGAGTAGTGTCAAAGATCACCCTATTGGGAAACATAGCTCCCAAAAGCATTCTTTTGGGGAGGGTGTGCCTGAAGTTTTTGTGTTGGCAAGAGTAATGTCAAAGATCTCCCTATTGGGGAAAGTAGCTCCAAAGGCATTGCATTGGTTAAGTGTGGCTCGTGTTAGAAAGAGTAGTATCCTAAGTTACCCTTCTGAGGAATGTAGCATTTGGAGTGTATTTTGTTGGGGAGAGTTGTTTCCAAACTCACCCTTTTGGAGAAAGTAGCTCCCAAAGGAGTTCTATTGGGGAGAGTGTGCCTAAAGTCTCTGTGTTGGGGAGAGCCGTGTCCAAATTCACAGTTTTGGGGAAAGTAGCTCCTGAAGATGTTCTGTTGGGGAGGGTGTGCCTAAAGTGTCTATTGGAGAGAGTCCAAAGTCCCCCTTTGGGGGAAGTAGCCCCTGAAGGTGTTCATTGGGGAAGGTGTGCCTTAAGTCTCTGTTGGGGAAATTAGCATCCAAAGTTACTGGGGAAAGCAACATAAGGAGGCATGCTGTTGGAGAAGACAATGCCCCAACTTTGTGTTAGCGAAAGTATCATCCAAGTTTGCCCTCTTGGGGAAAGTAGCTTTCAGATGGGTTTTATTGGATAAGGGTGCATAAAGTCTTTGTTGGGGAGAGTAGTCACCCTTTCGGGAAAAGTGGCTCGTAAAGGCATTCCATTGAGGAAGATAGTGCCCAGTACTCTTTGTACTGTGGAGAGGAGTATTGAGTCCCTTTTAGGGAAAGTGGCACTTCAAGGCATTCTATTTAAAAGAATGTGCCCAAAAGTTTCTTTTGAGGAGAGCATTGTCCAAAGTCACCCCTTTGGGAAAAGTATAATTTTGAAGGGTGGAAGTTCACAGATCTTTTTGCTGGGAACAAAAGTATCCCAAGTCACCTTCTAAAGAAAGTATCAAGTAGCAGTCAGACACATTCATTTAGGGAGAGTGCACCCTAAGGTGTTTGTCTTGGGGGAAGCAGTACTCAGTGTCAACGTTTTGGGGAAAAAGGCACTTGAAGGCATTTTGTACCATTGACATTCCTATGGAGAAGCCCAAGTTTCACACTTGTCAAGTGATATAGGTGTGCTAGTATTTGTCAAGCTTTACAGGGGCTACGTAACCGTAATATTTTATGTCACAAATCCTATCATGATCTAGATTAGTCCTCAGTTCATCACTGTGACATGCCTAATACCTTTTGTTGGTTTAAATCCACAGGATCTTAATTGTTCTTGTCGTGCCGCGCAGGGTCTGTTGGCAGAGCTCACCGACCGTCAGCAAGCCGTGGAGGACCTGCAGGTCAAAGCAGATGCCATCTCGGACAGGGACACCGAATCGCAGGACGTTCTGGCCGCCGTGGTGGAAGGCCACAAGGAGCAGACTGAAAAGCTGCAGGTACATATCAGTGGCACTTTTCTGCATTTCTGCGCCATTATTAAAAGCATAGTTAGTATTTATAGGGCCGGCTCTTAGCCGTCACAGTGTTGTGTCACCCATCGTCACATCGCGTGACACCATGGCGTCACAAAGGACCTTAAAATGCATTTGGGATGACGTCACAGTGTCATGGGACACTGTGACATTATTGAGGCCGCTTCGAGCATGGAAGTGAAAACCCTAAGAGCTGTCCCTGTAAATGATATGCATTTCAAAATCGCCTGAGGCCATTTGCACGCAAACGAGGAACAATGTTTTGACTTTTTTTCTCTGCCACTGCATGGCAGGGTGCCGTGGTCGTCCTTGAAGAGGCGGTGTCTCAGCACGAACAGTTGAGCAAACAGCTCAGCGAAGTTCAGGACTGGCTCAACGCAATCCAAGACCAGACGGTGACGCTCTCCAACTTGGGTCTCGATCAGCTTGCCCTGTACAGCAACCTGGAGAGGCTCAAGGTATCGCACCACGCACTTCCTCGGATTTCTTTGTTGATTCGTCGGATATACCAAGCACTAAGTTCTAACGAACATGTGACGTAAACTTCCGAGCGAGCGCCTATGCAAAAGTTGGAGTTAATCATTAAAAATTGGAGACGAGTGCTCGTTAGGCCCGACAGAAGAAAAGCAGAAGGGCCTCATGGCAGGATAGGTCCTTGTTTGATCTGACGGAATTATATCGGGTGCGGTATAGGGATCTGGCAGAGCCCCAGTTTTAAAGTGGCCCCATCGCTCTTGTCAAGCTCTGCTTCGCACCTATGCCCTCGCGTCGAATTTCACCACCTTGCGCCAGCGCACGCGTGGAAAGCTTCACCACTTTGCACCGCCCTCTCGGAGAAGTCAGTAACGCTGAAGCGCACCTCTGCTAGCTTGGTGAGCTTGGAAGTTCACTGGGAAGGGCTTTTCGTATGTTCTTTGCCTAAATTTGAAATGTCTCAAAAGTGGGGTTAGACGCTTACTGCGACATAGGCGCTTGCTCGGTACTTTATGGTAAAGCTAGAGAAAAACTCGCCTGTTTTATGCTTAACATGACCTCAAGGGGAAACGTCAGAGCTAATCAGGCTTTTAGGGTACTTTTTGTTGTTTTCAAGTAATGAAATATAATTTGTTTACGTTCCTCGATGTGAGCGGATGAATCAAAGTGGATGTGTCCACTCTCGTAGGCCATCGAGAACGGATTTGCAAGTCAAGAGGAAGGTCTCAAGAAGGCCGAGGCACAGCTGCCCAAGGTTCTTCAGAGCACGCTCCCCACGGGTCATCCCGTCGTGTCCGGCGAGGTGGACTCGTTGAAGCAGCAATGGCAGGTCAGTCTGCACAGTGGGGTCGCCATCCGATGCTTCGAGCAGCTTCGAAACAGCCGTTTTGTTATGAGCCGCGTCACGTTTCGCACCTTTTACAGCGATGGCCATTAGTGACGAGGTTTTTCAGCGGTTCTCGTGTGTACGTACGTCGTGGCCTGCGGAATTTAGCGGGAAAATGATTTCCTAAATTCTGAGGGAATTTAGTGTCACATGATGTTGCGGTGTCACATCATGTTGTGGCATTACGTGACGTCAAATTGCCATATGATGTCATGAGACGCAAGTCCGCTAAATTTAAACACAGCAGTGTAACTTTGCGCAGCAGTGTGCAGTGTCTCGGCTATCACCGCAGTTCATTTACGGGACACGAGAAGGAACCGCAAATGTTTTTTGGCCAATACTTTTTTTTCCTTGGAGCGCCAGCCGAAGTTGCATTGAAGGGCGTCTTCCTCAGCCCCTGGAGATGCCAAGTCTTTTAGCATAACGTTGGCTTCCGCTCCGGTGCCCTTCAAGATGTTTCTTTGCAAGTTCTTGCTTTCTACCAGCTTCTATTACCTCTGTGCTTTCTATCGACTTACTTTTTTGCCAATTTAATACAGTCCCAAGGCTATTGGATTTATAGAGAAGTCATGCAGATGACCATTGAAGATGGTCTGGGACAAAGTTCTATGCCGAGTGCGACAATGTTGTCCAAATGCTTGTTTCACTTGACACAAAAGCCTGTACGATTGAAACTCCGGAGAACTTTTGGGCTGCATTATTTATGGACGCAGTAATCTCCAATAATATCTAAGAAATTAAGGAAAGGACGCTTCAGTTTGAAATTGGGCCGTCAGAAAGGCAAAAGCTGGACACCTTGCACTTACCATGGTGAAAGTACTACATGGCGCGTTAAACTCTTTACAGGTGATATTTAGACAGTTCTATTATTCTGAAATATTATTTGAAATGGAGGTAATTCAAGATGAAATTGTTGTACACATAAATGTCGTAGCAATTTGATTCTACCCTTCAGGTAGCCACCAATGTCACAAAAAACTGCAGCCTGCAAGAGGCCATTCTTAACTTATTGCTCGGAATCGTGCGGTCCAGAGGCGTAGAGCGTCAGCTTCTTTCTCGACTGCAGGTGGTGCAGGAGATGGTGACCAGGGCCCGTGAGTCTCTGGAGCAGTTACTGGGCCGCTGGCAGGAGCACCACGAGCAAGTGGAGCAGCTGCAGCAGTGGATGTCGGAGCGTGAGGCCGAACTTCAGGGCTTGCTCCTCTGCGACACCCTGGAGGCCAAGCGGAACCGGCTGGAGAAGCTCCAGGTTCGTGCCCCATCGCCCATCTTCTTTGGGACTCTTTATTTCTTAGGAGAGTATCAATGGCCGAGTGTATATAGTGCACCGCAGGTCGGAGAGTATGGAGTGAAATCTCGCGCTGCAGAACCCAGGGAGCTCAGGTTCATTCCCACCCCTGCTCGTTTTGATCTGGACAAACGTTGTACTGATGTGCACTTGCGTATCGCCACTGCTCGATGCGCAATAAAGACCCCAGGCTAGCAGCGGTACCGCACTGGGTAAATTTCTCATCTACGGCGTAAACCGGCATTACTATACCTCAAACGCAGATCAACCTTACGCTGTCTAAGCATGAACATCAAATTTGGTTTTCTTTTTCTGTTCACTAAGTAAAACACAGAGATGCTTAGCCAAGGGTCCGATTGCGGCGGTCTATTCTTTACATTTTAATTTTTTATCTTTATTATTTTTTTTTGCCTCAGTCCGGTTATCTTACATGATGGTGAAATTCTATCAGCTCACCAACGTTTTCTTTTTTTATTATTCTGCCGAGATATTGGGAGGAAAACAGAGAAGGTTTGGCAGGGATAAGAAAGAAGGGGGAGAACGAAAAGTATATACATTCTTTTTACACGCATGATCACGTATTTGGATGTGCACCATGTGTGAGATATGAAGTTCCTTGATAAGATAGATCTAGATATCCGATAACCAATGGCAGCTTGTGCTAAATGAGAGTCGGCTGTGCGCCATCAGCGTCGCCGCTGCTTCATGGCTCAGTGTCAACCTCCAGCGGCGCATGAATGTTTTCTCTCGCTGAAACTCGTTGACCAAACGCTCAACGATTTCTTTCCACAGTTCACAGGAGGGACAGAAAGTTAACAATCTTAAAATGCAAAATGTGTTATAGGGCCAAGTTTCATGTGAAAAGCGACACATTATACTCCAAGCGTTGTGCTTAATCGAATCACAGGTCAAGGTGTCGCGTGACACCCTGACATCACGTGACACCATGATGTCACACAACACCCCAACGTCACATGACACAGCCTAGCCGCACGTCGGAATCCCGGCGTATCCGATTTTTAGGAGAGGGGAGTATGGCGCACCAGTGCATCCACGAGGGCGCCTATCAAACCATTTAGTCGTCTTGGCCGCTGGGCAGCTATTTCAGTTGCCTTGCTCAGACACGATCAGGTGGTCGTGCTGCCGCGAGTCGATCGGGATCTCGAGTGCGGCTCCCGGCGGGCCGCTTTCTCTCCAAGCCACTGGATGGCGCTGCAGATGCCCCATGGCCGGGCGAGGAGAAAACCTCCTCGCCCATCGGTCGATATTGTCAGATAACCGGGAGGCAAGAGTCTCTTAGGATTCCAGGCCAGCGCTCAAGAAAGGCGAGTGCTAGCAACTGTCTCGGGCATTAGCGGGACACGGGGCACTCAGAAGCTCTCTTTGTGTTAAGCTTTGGAAACTGAACGATACGTTTGTAAATATTTGAGTAATGTCGCGTGTGTTGTAGTATAGATTGAGTGTTTTGTAGCGTTGCGTTTTTATGTACCAATAAGCGGGGAGCGGAGATCGCTCCCGTGAAAGAACCACGGCTGGACTCTGGTTGTTGACGGACCACGTGGGGACGGCGATACTCGGCGATGACGTGACATTCCCACACATGACACCCCGACGTCTTGTGATGTGAGAATGCACTCGGCACGTGTCCAGCCGATTCGCAACACACTTCTTTGCATCTCCGAGTTTGTCAGATATGATCGAGACGCGATTAACTTTTAGAAGCGAATTTTGGGGAGTCTTAGGCACTGCTTACATCGGTCAATTAAGAACTTGATGTCATGCTGTTTGCAGGAGACGCTTGGAGAGCTGCGAGCCAAGGAACTTGAAGTGGACTCTCTGACCGAGCGGGCACAGCAGCTGCACGGGGGACACGGCGGGGGACGACGCAGCAGCCGCCCTGGCCGACCTGGCCCTCAGATACCAGCAGCTCTGTCGCATCGCTTGGGGTGAGCGGTCTTGTATTGTAATTGTATTGTATTGTGCCTCTGGATGTGATGTGCCTTTGGATGACCCATTTACTGGGAATGTGAACTAGTCATATATGACTCTGACTCTTACTAAAACAGTGGACACTTGAAAGAGAGGCATTAATGGGATTTGAAGGCCTGACTGGGCAAGGGTGAGTAACCTCTTGTATGTGGTAGTGCTTGCTTCTTAAAATTCTGAAGTTAAAGGATGGGTAGCTAGATGTAGCAAAAGGATGTATAAATCCTCTTGATTATGTATAGTTGGGCATCATTTTAGGTTTAATTTATTGTTAAATTCTTCATTTACTTACCGTCTCTATTAAGATTGCAAACTACCGTAAAATTCTGTAAGAACGCCCACCCAGAATGAAGAGATAAATGGTGAAAAACATGGGGTGGGCTATCTTTGGGGATGCGACAGCAAAATCGTTATCAAAAATTAATGCTAAACTACCCAGATACCGGCTACAAACCATGTGACATGCGGAACTGATACCACAGATTGCAGACACTACAAATTCGTGTTTCACGATGCGATAAACACGCAGGAATGTCGCTACGAACTCCTGTGTCATGGAAAGGATAGCGCAGGTTGCGGACGCAACATATTTGCATTTCAGCTGCGCGAAGAACCCGCGGGAACCCTGCCGGGAACTCGCATCTTAAGAAAACAGATATCGAGGATGCAGTAGGTTCAAGTTTCATGGTGCAATGAGCACGTAGGGAACCTGCGCTACAAACTTGCCTGTCCACGGGAACCGATATCGCACGCGCAGATCGCGGACAAAAACGCGGGGTCGCTACAAACTCGCATGTCACAGTAACGGATACTGCAAATCGCAGACGCAGCAGAACCACATTTCACGATGCAATAGATACTAGCGGGAACAACTCGCGTGTTACGGGAATTGATATCGATGCACGCAAATCGCGGACAAAAATGCAGGAATTTGTTACGAACTCGCATGTCATGGGAACGGATACTGCAGATGGTGGATGCAGCAGATTCGCATTTTACGTAACACGCAGGAACTCGCGTGTTATGGAAGCTGATATCGTGCCGCAAATTGCGGACAAAAACGCGAACAACTTGCTGTGAACTTGCTTGACATGATGTACCGGTACCGCAGATCGCGCGGTTGATGCGATTCCCGCCGGACATCACATGACGTCCAACGTCAGAAGTTTTATGTTCCGGATATTTAGCCAGAAAAATAGGATGGGCCAGTCTCTCGGGGGAGGGCATCCTTACAGAATTTGGTATCTGAGGTAGCCTCAGATACCATACCATTCACCATTTATCTGAGGCGTATCCAGCCTATAAATTGATTGAAATTGACTGAGCTTGGCAGTGGACAAACGGAAGCTTGGGAAGAACCGTAACAACTTCAGCTGGATTTATGGAGTTCTGACAGTGGTGGAAAGTTTAGAGAATGGCTTGGCAACTGTTCGATATCATATTAAAAATAATATGTATAGACCAAAACAGTTAGTGATGAGGTCAGCTTGAACTCACAGAAACAAAGAAAGAATGGGACAGGACAGGACAAAACAGCTCTTTTGTCCTCGTTTGATTCTGTAAGTTCAAGCTGACCCATCATCATATATGTACAAACCAGCTTAACTAAAGCCCGTAACAAAATAATCTAACCCTTTTGAACCCGAAACTGACTATTCACACATACCTGGTGATTATAACTTCCTTATAAGCAACCACTACTGTCGAGACGGTTATAAGTTCGAAGTCACGAATGAAAATCACTCACTTCTATCCGCTATTTCATTATAACCAACTTCGGTTAACGAAGTGCAAAGGAATGGAAATCGTGTCAACTTCGCATAGTAGCCTGCAATTTCGCTATAACGGACTTCGTTATAACCGGTCTCAACAATACCGATACTGCAAAAGCATTTTGAAGGATTTGGAACTTGTTCTAATCAGGTTGTATGTATAATATTGACCAGTTCTCGAAATTTCTGGGCACCTGATGGCATAAATCAATAAGCTGTAAGAAGAGCGTCAGGAGAAGTTTCTTCAGATCGTTAGTTTTGAACATACCTTCGCACAAGTGGAGGGCTACCCTTATAATATGAGTTTCGTTGCCACATAGAGTGTAGCTTGACGTTAACACTTTTTAGTCCGTTTCATACTCATTTGCTTCAATGACCCCATGTTGCAGGAGGCGGTGACCAAGTGGACCCAGTGTGATAGCCAACCATCAGGCCTTGGACAAGCTACATTGCCGATTCGCGAAAGCTGCAGATAAGCCAAGCGAACGACAAGCTGTCCGCAGTATTGCGAACTCACCGACGTAGATCTCCTGAGCCAGCTGGAGAACAAGCTCGGCAACTCATTCAAGTATTACTTTTGATCCTTTTTTTTTTTTTTACATGGGGCTGTGCACTTGGTCTAGCAATGTTGAAAGAATTGCCATATTGCATTTTATATTGTTCATGCAAGCCCAAGTCACCAAAGTGCGTCACCCTTCCAGAAAAACTGTCTATTCTGCTGCGTAATTGCCAGGCAACAAAACTTAGATTATTTGCCAGATCTGCAGCCACTACTGGCGGCTCTACGGGAATCTAAAATGATCGGCGTCTCTCGGAGGTATGCGGAAGTCAGCAAACCCTGTCCCCCGCCGGCAGCACTGGCATCAGCCCCGTGACGAGGCTCGTCCCTTGTGTCCGCCTGCAGCTCACCCCGCGGAGCCTTCGACGTAGGCTAACTCAGCTCCAAAGTCGTCAATCGCGGAGGAAGCAGCTGGCGGTTTCACTGAGGGTGCCCAAGGGGATACCACGTGAACCCCCAGAGTGCCATCAGTGCTGTCATAAGGGAGAGTTATGGGAGGCTTTCACGTCTCGATTTGTTTCTTTTTTGAAAGTAAGAAACTAGTGCTCGGAAGAAAATGCGGCTTTCTGTTTTTCGTTCCATAGGTGGCACTTGAGGAGTTAATTTCCGCAGTTGATTGGCCCAAAAGTCTGAAAATTGTTGCACAACCCCTTTAACCATTATTGTAATTTTAAATCCAGTGTCTTTTGAAGATTGCACTTTTGGTAATGGTTACCTTTATTGCACTAGGACTCGCCTTTGTCAAAAGCCTAGGCACAGTTTATCATCAGTGCTGTCAAGTCAATTCAAACTATGATGCGTTAGGAGTGATAGCACTGGCACTTTTTTTTTGCTCATGGTCATATACCTGCAATTGTTTGGTTTAGTGCAGTAATATTCTCAGATCTAAACTTGTTCAACCACAATGGTAGGTGCAGCTTGCGCTTTTGTTTAGAAGAAACCCAATATTTTTATACATTTATTACTGCCAGAACATTTGCACAACCAAACAAAATGGCAATGACAACAGCGACATTGTTATGATCGTCGTTGTTGTCTCAGCAATATAAAGTGGGGAGCTTACATTTTGTGTGCCAATTTAAATGTAACAAATTTTGATCCTAGCCAGTACTAGCCATATTTTATAAATCACAATCCACACCCGGTATGCAATCTGCAGGGGAAAATGTAAGGCAAAAGGAAGAAGCTGTTCTTTTGGATAGTCTGCACCCGATGTATACTAGTCTTCACCCCGTGCACAATCCGCACCAAGTACATAGTCTGCACATAAAAAAAGATTTTATACATTGCACACCTTGAAAAATGCCTGCTTTGTTAGTGTAGAAAATATCTTGTATCATGCAAAAACCATCCTCAACATAATCTGTCATTCACGAAGTTTGTCATGTCTCGTCATAATGAAAGACCTTGAAAAAACAAATCCTCATGCCTGCGCATGTAGATAGTCTGCACTGTATAGGATTTCAATCTTTAAATGTATACAGATCCATGGATTATAATCTCGAAAATACACTGGGTAAGTATGCAATGCCAGTGATAGCAGATATACACTCGGTGTCCACGTCTACACAGTGTTTCGTGTTTCGTTTTTATGCAGGAGGTGACACACAGCAAAGAGGCCCTAGTGTCCCTGGTGCAGGCGGCGACGGAGCAGTGTCAGGTGGTCTTGGGCGAGACGGCCCCCGTGGGACACGCCCCCTGAGCAAAGCCCTGCAGGGTCTCACGGAGGCCAAGCTGGCTCTGCTGCAGCGACTGTCCGCCCTGCGAGCGGCGCTGGATCACGCCCGGCAACTCTGGGGCGGCCTCGTGGCACTCACCAAGCAGGCAAGTTGGCCAACGTTCCCCGCGCGCCGTGTTGTGCAATCTTCTCCCGATTCTAATGCCGACTTTCGTGTGAGGCTTGTCTCCGCATTATCCGCGGGAAAGATGCAGGCCAAGCTCGTGGTGCGCAATGTGGGCGCATTAGGATGCAGTGTTGTGACAAGCGTGAGAAAACTAGCGGGAGAATTCATTTTACAGCGACGGCTGTTTTAGAGGCTTCCCAGCTGCATTTGCGGCGTCGGCTTTGTACTGGACAGAAAGCTCTAGTTTGCCCCTCAGCCGAGAGATGGCAGGAGCGCCCGCAAGCCTGGCATCTCTTGGCCTGCTTGCACCGGAGGCTACGAATCAGGACAGCTTCGCTGCAGTGCTTGAAAGGGTGCAGATTTTTTCATTAACTAGGGAAGCAAATGTTGATAAATGTTGCACCTTCCCTTGTAAGTGATTTTTTAACACAGAACTGCGTCTAAGGGATGGAATTCCTGAGGAAGCTGTTGACGGAATGCTACATTGGAAATCATGGCAAAATGAATAACATCCATTGAGAGGCACAGTTCGTGCAAACAAACAGATAGTTGAAAAGAAATAGCAACTTATTGATGAAGAAAGCACGAAATTCTGAGCGTGCACCGACGGGAATCAAACCACAATCCTCACGATACGAGCCCAAGCGCCCTGACTGCTGCGCTCTAAGGGGCAGTGGCAAATGTCAAACACCAGAATGCTGGACACATGGCGTTCGGCAGAGACGTCCTCGAATAGTGAGTAGAAACAAAGACAGCTAGCTCAACATCAACCCACTAAGTCATTCCAACCAGAGCTCTGTGTTCTGACGTCGTACTCGTGTGCGTCGTCCTCCTCTCCCTCTGTTTCTATTCTATATAACCAGAGGAGACTGAACAAAACAAATAACCTGCAGACTTAGCCTCAAGCCCTAAAGAGAACGCGCAGGAAATGGTCATCCAGAGTTCAGAATTTGGAAAAGCATTTCACGGCCCATTTAAAGTATTCTTTATGACACTGCTGACTGCTTAAGGCTTTGTCAAGCTGGATTCGCAGTTACAAAGTTCTATGGTTTCTGAGTTCTAGAAGTTGAATGTGTGACACAAGTGTGCGCTTCTGGTCATCAGGTCACAAGCACGGTCGAGCCTCTGGAAAGTTCCTTAGAAGACGCTGCCAAACTTCAAGAGACCCTTGCGGAGAAGAAAGCCCAGGCAGGAGGTCCAAGGTTCGTCACTTCTGGCCTCGCCAATTGTTCTTAAAAGTGTGCACGTGCAAAGCTTCTGTAAATGCAGAATTGCATTCTAACAGAATCTAGTTCAAATTTTTCAGACTCGGACATTATGGTGTCATGTGCTGTCTTGTGTGTGACCACGTCATGTGATGTTACTGTGTCACTTGATGCCATGACACCATTGTCACTTGACATCATGACTTTATGCTGCCACATCAGATCATGCAACTTCACAATGTCACATGACATTGGGCCATGTGATGTGAGGACACCGTGACATAACGTAAACACGGCACGTGACGTCACGGTGTCATATGACACTGCACCACGTGATGTGATCTCACTTGACATCATGACTTGACAGCTGTGTCATGACGTTACGTAACCACGTCGCCCAGCGTCACGTCACACTTGATGTCACGTGATTCAGGCTGGGTCTGCCAATACAAACAAAACATAAAGGCCCATAATTTCTCATATGTTGCACTTCTGCATATGACGGTTGGATCTGATGAGCTTGGTGACGACTACTTGATTTCAACATATCTGCCAGTTTTTTCATGGAGATACAGTTTCCTTTTCTACTGACTGTGGTTCAGTCATTTCCTTGCTGTAGCTGTTTGCTTCTTCGGTCGTTTCTTACCTGGCCAGGTCATCGAACAGCGGCTGCTTCAAGAGCAAGCGCAGGTGGACAACCTCAAAGCACGGGCCACTGACCTGGACAAGAGCCACCCAGGCAACGAGCACACCAGACCTGCGATGGAGGCAGTCTCACGTTTTGAAGCAGCACGCAAGCGTGCCGAGGTATTCATTTCTTCACAAACTGGTCTTCTCGTGTTTATTGCAGTGGTCATGATGATTTCAGTATAACTAATGGGTACAGCTAATTGGAAGGTTTATGAGAACAATGCATGATATTGTAAGAACCATTACTATTGCAAGCATAATTTTACTATAAATGCCATGTCTCAGCTTCTGGATTATTCAAACAAAAATTGTCATGGTAATTTTTTACATTTTTTTGTGAGAATTATATGTTTTAGTCGTATGTCTATTCCTCTACAGCCATTCAAGCAAAGTTTATAAATGACCATCTCTACACACCTTCCAGAAACACTTTATAGCCATTGCATGATGCAATCATCTATTCTTATTTCACACAACTTTAATCATAATCACTCATTCGTACATCCGCCGCTCTCTCTGATCTCTGCTCGTCTCATCCCATTATTTTTCCTTTTGAATTATTACTCCCTTCAAGATAAAAGCATCTTCTATGGAATCTCAGATCTACCGTCAAAGTTTCAAAGAACGCCCACCCAAAATGAAGAGATAAAATGGTGAAAAGCATGGAGTAGGCTTATCTTTGTGGGCAGACGCCACAGCTAAAACTTTATCAAAAACCGACTACAAACTACCACGACGCGCGCTTTGCACGCAGATCATGGACTACCGGTAAGTTCGCGTTCCATGCACGATGGGTAGCTCACGCGTGAACCCTCTAGCTCACCAATCCTGTGCACAGGAACTCGATCATCGCACGATGCAGATAGCCTGTGCACAAAGACGGCACCGGTATCTGGACATACAACACATCCTATGTTACGAGGAACAAATACCGACTAGATACCGTTGAGACAGCTAGAGCAGAAATCGTATTTCCATAGTGCAATATAGTACATGCGGGACTATGCTCGCGTGCGAATGGACAGATCGCACACGTGAGATCGCGGACTAAAGCACGCAGGAATCCGCTCCTAAACTCGCTTGTCTGAGCGTGCCGGTACATGCAAACTGCGTAGCTAGGCGATTCCGTTCGGACATTGCATAACGTCGACTGAAATTCAGAGGGTGGGTGATGTTTCGGAATTTCTATGTTACAGATATTTAGCCAGAAAACGGGATGAGCGACCTCTCGAAGGCAGGGCGTTTTCTCGGAACTCTACGGTAGTCTTGCTTGTGATTGCAATTGCCACATTAATATAGATATTGTTAAAATGTATGCCCCTCAGTATAGACAAAATGTTTGGGGATGAACTGGGTATATACAGTAGACTCCTGTCAAGATGAACACGAAGGAACCTGCAGGATGCTGGAGTTGTTGGGACGCTGCAGGAGTTCGCATAGACCGAAACGCACGTGCAAAGATTTTAGAGTCTTAGCAAACAGGATAACTGGGCGAGTTGGTATGTATTCATAAATGGAAAGGGAACTGGACAGGACAGCGCTTGTCCTGTCAGTTCCTTCCTCTGTCCTTGTAAAATTCGCGCTGCTCCATTATGAAGTTTTTAGTGTTTGGAAAATGATAATGCGAAACATTCTTTGGCTAGGTGTTTGGCATTTCGTGAAGCCCAAAAGTGAAGCCTGGATAAAAGCTTGGCGGCGAGGCTCGACACTGATTGGTTTTGAGCAGGGGAAGAGGTCGTTGCAGTAGAAAAGCGTTGGCACCAGGCAGGAATCAAACCCATGTCATTTAGATGATTAAGCGAGTGTCTTTCCAGCACGTCGCTACGCATCGCTGTGAGTTGAGGTGCTATTTGGTGGGAAAGCCCTGTGGGGCATCCGCTCTGCGTCCTTCAGATAGCAACATGACTGACACCCTGTCGCACGTGTTTAAAACCCGGGTTAGCACCGATATCTCCATTCCAGGAATCGCTATTGAGCGTACATGCCATGCATTAGCCAGTCGCCAGACTAACCGATAAGAGCGCCGAGCATAGACGCCACACGTTTCACGTGCAACACAATTGCCCAGCAATTTGCTATGCACATTTTTTTCTGCAATGCTTCTATGGAAACCCAACACTCCCAATTTGTTCAGTATACTTAAGAATCTTTATTAAGGGAGTTTTGTTTAACAGAGTCTTCTCACATGCCATATTTGTCTTGTCATGAACGACTTACATTCTGGACGATTCCCGGTAGTTTGAACCTAGTAACCCAATTCGATTCGTCTCCTTGTGTTCAGGGACTGGTTGAGACCACCGAACAGGCGTACCGGAACCACCTCGATTTCAAGAATGCTTGTGACGATTTGGTGACCTGGTTGCGCCAGCTCCGAGAAAAGCTCCTCCATTCACCCGGTCTCTGAGTGATCGGCTGAGCCTCGAGACAAGCATCTCTGTCTTGGAGGTATGTGTCTTGGGCTTCGCTTCACTGTTTCATGTTTTTGCATGTGTTTTACGACAACAGCCGTTACATGCATGGTTTTACAGCGGATTTCGGGTGTGTTTTATGTAAGTCGTGTAGTATTGTGCAAGTATTCGAATTTTTGAATAGTAGTTTAGAATAATAAGCTATTCTAAATTCGCTTCAGGGTGAATTCATGCTTTTGAAAATGTTGATAGCAGCGGGCTAGCCCCGTTGAGTGCGCTTTTCACCGAGCACCTGTGCACTGCGAGGAAGCAATTACCGCAGAGCTTGCAGGCTTTGCGGGTATTGCTTCCCCGCAGCGCATAGGTGCTCAGTGCGAAGCGCACTCAACAGGGCTAGCTCCATAGGTATTGCTTTCCCGCAGTGCATGGGTGCTTGGGAAAAGCGCACTCATCGGGGCAAACCTGTTGCAATTATGCGAGTATGTGTTAGGCAACGATGTCCTAGCAGCTTGTGTTTATCATTCGTGTTTTATTTTTGTCAAATTTGAAGTAGACGAAAGAATATTTGCATATAGCAAACAGATTTATAAATCCCCTCGGTTAGGATAGCTGCGACAAATCTGTTCGTTTACATGCCACAGTTCATAAATATAATTGTATTAAAATTAACTGAGCTAAGTGAACAAGTGGAAGGCTGAGAACAACCTTCAGGAGTTCAGCTGAATTCTCATTTAAGCCTGGTGCACAGTAGTGAAAGACTCTGAGAAACTATTCAATATTCGATTAGAAAATATTCGACCAAAACCACTTTTCGCTTTGAATTCGCTTCAAACTCAAAATTTACTATTCGTACATGACTAAAGTCATAGCATGACATTGCAGCGTTATGTGATGTGGCATTGTGGAGAATGTCTTTTCTTAGCTTAGTAACAATATTTCTCCACTCACAAAAGCTTTTTTTCTGCAGCATAACACTTTGAAACCATGACATGACATTGTGATGTCATGGCATGTGATAAACTTTGTCATGTGATGCCATGACGTCATGTGACACAGTGATATCAATTACATCATGACATAACTTGACACTATGACATGACATGACATTGTGATGTCACTGCATGTGACATCATTGTACCATGATGTCACATGACATTGTGACATCATTGTACCATGATGTCACGTGACACGGTGATGTCATGTGACACCAAGGCATCGCATGACACTGATGTGACATGACATCATGGTTAGTGTGCAGTGTGACTGTGTGTAGTCTGTGCAAGCAGAGTGTGCAGCACTGTCACCGCAGCTAATTTTCAGGACATGACAAGGAACCGGCAATTTGTTTCTGGTCAATGCAGGAACTGCTTGCCAAACGCGCTGAGGGGAACCTGAAGATGGAAGCTGTGACCACCGCCGCCGAGCGTGCCAAAAGCACCACCTCGGAACCAGGCATCGGACTGCTGGACAACCAGACGGCGGCGCTTCAGGGAGACCTAACCAGCCTCTTTGACGAGATCTCGGCCACGAGAGAAAAGCTCGGTGAGGGCTTCTTGACTTTAGAGAGCTGTGTACAAGTAGTCTTGGAAAAAAAAAATATGTTTGCTTTTACTTTTTTGTAATTTTTATTCCTTGTTGCTTTGGCTTCAAGCATGCGCATTTGGTTGGTCAGCCTGCCTGTTGTGCAGGCATGCCGTGCCACAGAGTTGGCACAATGATGACAGAGCTATAGAATTTTGTGTGCAAATGATCCTAGAGCTGTGTGACACGGCAAAGTGACATGAATTTGAGTTTGAACAATAAATTGTTTATTTATTCATCAATAAATAAACAGTGAAGATTGAATGATGACTACTGTGTCTAATATATCAGATACAACAAGGCACGAGCAGATAGACTTTACTAGCATTTTATTGGGAAATGAAATGCTAAACAATCGCATATTTTGGGCTTTCTTTTACAGAGGAAAGTATAAAGCAACCTGCCAAGAAGTTTCAGTGATTTCAAATATATGGTAGCCCTTTCTGTCTCTTCCACTATCCCACTTCTCAGTCTCTAGTAACTCCAGATGTTAGTAGACTATGATAATATTCCTAGCAGGGCATAGAGTCATTATTAATGTGGCACTATGCCACGCCACGTTCATGTGCACTTATACATGTGCAGAGAAACTGAGGTCGTGCTCGCGCTTGCAGGCACGACGTGCTCCCAGTTGAGGGAGTTCCGGGAGGAGTACGAGCACGTGAGCGAGTGGCTGCAGCTCATGGAAGATGACATCAAAAACCAGAGGACCCTGCTCTGGCCCACGCTGCAGGAGAAGAAAGTGGCTTTCGACAAGGCTCAGGTATGGGCAGTTCCTGTTCCAGGCTAACAATGGGTCTATATATGCTCATATCCATCAACAAACCGGTTCATCCCAGCATTACGTGACACTATGATATCATCACATGTCACATGCATGTGATGTCAGGTTACACCATGATGTCACAATGTCCCGTGATGACAGGATGTCAGATCACAGTGTCATGAGATCTCATGGTGCCACCTGTTTTCACGTGATATCGCAGTGTCATGTGATGTCATAGTGTCGTATAACGTCACAGCATCACGTGACATCATGTCACATAAAGGTGTCACATAACATCACAATATTGTGTGACATCACAGTGGTACGTGACACGATGTCATGTCACGTGACATCACATCATGGTGTTACGTGACGCCATGATGTGCTGCTCGTTCAAGACCTCGTCAAATGCTATCGCACCTTCATTGCATTTGACAGAATGTCTTAGGCTATTTTGTAGAAGTCCATCCTACAGTGTGTGACAACACCGTGAATGCGCACCCATTTTCGAATGTCCCCGCTTTCGCTGAATGCAGGGTCTGGTGGAGGAGCTGGAGAAAGGCCACGAGGCACTGGACAGGGTGACCCTGCTGGCCCAGGGCCTGCTCACCTCCCACCTCGACACCTACATCCGCAACCAGCTCACCCTAGTCAGCTCTCGCTACCAGGTCTCCCTCAACCTTGCCAAGGTAAGGTTTACTGGAGAACCATTCAAAACCAAGTGAACGAGTGTTGCCGCCGGTGTACACCAAAATGCTGTTGACTGTGCACAAAGGGTAAAACCCACAATTTTCTGTTTTAACGAACGTTACTCTACAAACTCTCAGATTGCTGCGACTGCCTTGTCATATGTCAGTGTGGTAGACAGCTTTCAATCAGTCTTTTCTAACAAACATTGTACTATTTGTGTGCATTACTAGGACTGGAAAAGGAATTCAGTGCAGTATAATATGCAGACTGCGGAGAAGAGTGCACAAGACAAGAGCATCTTACATTCTTTTCTCCTCACTTTGTGTCTTTTTGTGCACTGTATTTATTTTTCTAATCAAGAATTAACTTGCCTGCATCACCACTTTAGTTTGGTAGAATTTAAGCTGTTTGTGGGCATATATGAGCAAACACTCACCCAATCAAGCTCTAACCTCGAGTCAAATATCTGTGTCAGTGGTGATCGCTTTTTAATATACCATATTTTTCGGACTATTTATTTTTAATCTGGTTTATAGTCTGCAGGGCAAATTTCGTCTGAAAAATAACTTTCCCTGAATAGTTCGCACCCCGTACATAGTGTACACCTGGTGCATACTCTGCACGTAAAAAAATTTGCATACACAGTGCAGTTCGAAAAATCCATTCTGTATGATACAAGCACGAGAAGCTTGTATCATACAGAGATCATCATCGACATAATCTGTCACTTAAAAAATTTTCGCATCTCGTCTTAATTAATTATCTTTAAAAAAACAAATTTTTGTATAGTTCACACCCGTAGGCACCCAGTCTGCACCGAGTAAACTTTCAACTTTTAAACATGTATATTCTGTGGGCTATAGTCAGGAGAACAAGGTAACTTGTCCTCGACTAACCTATTGATTGCTACAGGACATGCTGAACAGGGCCAAGGAGAACCACGACCAGCACGAACAGTACAGGGCAGCCGCAGAAGCTGCCCGCAACTGGATGGAGACCACCGCGGCCGCCGTGTCTCAGTGCTCCGGAGCTGCCGCTGGCAAGAACGAGGTCGAGAGCCAATTGGCCAAGGTTCAGGTGAGGGCCAAATGAATGGATATTTCTTTGTATCTTTCACTTTGATAAAACTGGATGTCATGAACTGGGAGAACTGAAAGCCTGAGCCCAATCACTTGGGAATCTTGAGGTGCATAATATTGCGCATGTTTCCGTATGCACATCATTGCACATGTTTACAGTGCAAAAGCTGCATTACATTCTCAGCATGTGAAATGTCATGCCCAGCATTTTATTGCAGGTAGCATTTTTGTGCGGTCATTTTATATATGCCTCCTCGTTGTTCTCCAGGCACCTTTGTAGATTACAGTGATTGGCTACCTGATATAAGCTCTGGAATGTTTTTTTGGGTGCATGGACAGGTTATTTATTAACAGTGTGCAAGTTATTTGAATATATGCGTGTAAGACTTATGCCTCTAAAGTGTATTAAGTGGGAGCACTCCTTACTTTGGTTTGCTTATGACATGCAAGAAATTACATCTGAAATCATCTACCTAGACATGCAAATCTTAGCATTGCCTCAGAAAGTTAGGCATCTGTTATTTTTCCTTATTACAGCAGTAACAAGTTTTCTTTAAGTTAAGTAAGGAAACGAGAGAACATTATTTTACCTCAGTTCTTTTCCCAGCCTTTCTCTAAAACTTGCAAGCATGACACAAATTTGCAAACGCTCCCGTCATTTTATTTCCGAAGAAATGGATGTTTGGAAGGCCTTTTTTTTAAAGAGGCTGCGAGTGATACTGCTGCTTGCAAAATTGTAGAAGCTTTTTTTATCGTTCTAGCAGCACTTTTTTTTTATGTAGAAGTATGTCTTTCTCCGTGCTCGGAAGGGGGTGCAAAGTTGGGAGATCGATGTCACGAAAACTTGGTCACAAAAGTGACGTCACACAGATAACACCGGAGCACCCACTGATTTGCATCACCACACTGTGCGGTGCTCACGCACTGCACAGCGTGAGTGCGTACAAGCACTGCTGTACAGTGCTCACGCATGTCCTTTTAATGCGATAGCATTTTTTAGCTAACCCCCCAGATTTCTTAGACTTTCTGATGTCCTAATGCTCAGTAGGTATGCGCAGTAGACCATTTCAGCTCACATTCTCACATTCCTTCAGATTCGCACCCTCTTCGAAAGATCTGACGACCTTGACGTCGTCCTAGAGGTCATCCTAGATGTTGTCCTCTAGGACGTCGTCCTTGAGGTCGTCCTAAATGTTGTCTTAGAGGTCGTCCTAGAGGTCATCTTTAAGATTGCCCTAGAGGTCAATCTAGTCATCATCCTAGAGGTCATCCTTGAGATTGCCCTAGAGGTTGTCCTCTAGGATGTCGTCGTAGACGTCCTTGAGTTTGTCCTAGACGAACGCTATTGCATTTTATAGACAACAGTGGTGGTTTTTGCAGCAATTTCTTATCTGCTGGCTTGCTCATTTGCTCGCTTCAACGCAATGCATTCCTGTCTGATTGAAACGGTGATGGATGCCAATCCAGCAGCCGTGATTCCACATTCTTCGCTCATCGCTCTAGACAGCGGCTGAGCGTCCGAGCTCGCGTCCTCTGCGGCATGAGCAGTTCACGCCGCCCGCCCCCCACCCTCTCTTGCTGATTTCTTGTGCACCCCACATGTAGTTCTACGGACATTTATCCAGCATAGTACACCTATGCACCGGCCAGTTTTTGCTGTTATTGGGAGTTCTCGACTCGTAACTCTCAATAATAAATGCAGTGCATGGTGAGTCCCAGACATCTTATTACCACTGTGAAACCAATGAGGTTGCAGCATTTGTTGATTAGGACACCGAAGAACGAAGCATGAACACGATATGCCACGCCCTGTGTAGAGGCCGACGAACAAGCAGAAAGGTGAAAACCCCTTCGGATTTCTTCTTTCTCTTCGAGAAAGGAGGAAACCCTTTCTCCTCTCTTGAGGGAGCAGCTCCCTGACCCAGAAAGGGTTCTCTTTTTAGCAGAAAGCCCTGCCTGCATGTCGGCCTTTAAGCCAACAGTGGCTAAAGTGGATTTCTTTGTGAAACATTGCTAAAACAATCCGGAGGAGTCTGTAAGCCTCGACAACGTTAAATTCAGACACTTTGAAAGGCTTAGCATTGCTGAGATTGTAGGCTAGGCTGGTCTATTTTTTTTGTCCGTTTTTATATTAATTTATTTGGGGAAACGTTGTGCGTGGAGCAGGGCATGGTGCGCAAGCAGGAAGAGGGCCACGCCCTGCTGCATACAGCCCTCACCTCCGGGGAGAAGGCCCTGCGGGGCACCCACAGTTCGGGCAGGGGCCCCCTCAGCCAGGAGATGCAGGAGCTGCAGAAACAGTGGGACCGCCTGGTGCTCAAGCTGTCCGACGCCAAGGTGGGCCCCCTTCCAACTTTCGAATTTCGCTTCGTGAACGGGAGGCACCTCGGATTGCCGCTACCTTTCGTTTCACTGCAACTAGGCAAAGAGCGAATGTTATGGCCCCTTCGAGCCAATCGGAGCGATGGAGGAAAAGCAGGTGATGGCCCTTGTTGAAGGTACGGGGTTGAGAGCATAGCCCGAGCGGCTGGAGAAGAGGGGAAGGAGAAAGTCTCCTCTTACCCAAACCCTCGTTTGTGCGTTGCCTTTCTTCTCCTAGGAGCTTAGCCTGTTGCTTGAAACTCGTACGAAAGCAGCTTTCCTCTTTTTCCCGCCTGTGACTTCGACAGCACTGCCCAAACTATAGTATGTTGCGACTCAAGAACTGCAGAAGATGGAGTCCTTTCCTCTTTCCACATTAGCAGAGCGAATGTTTGAGAGGAGAGCAGACTCTAGAGTTTGCTGTTCAAATCTGGAAAGAGGGAAGGGCTTCGTCTCTTCCTCTTCTTGAGTTGCAACGTACTATAGTGAGCGGCTTTCCTCTTTCCCGCCTGTGACATGACGGCACTGCCCAAACTAGTGAGATAAAGTTAAGTGTCTTTCTCCAACGCGCTCGTTGGCTCAGAAGGGGCTATAGTGTTCGCTCTTTGCCAAGTTACAGTCAAACGAAATATATTCGGCACGGCAGAAGGCCAAAAAGGGCAACATTCCAGAGGATGTGCCGCCGAACGGTTGGACAAAAGCGCTGCATCACAGTTTCAGCAGGGCACTTGGACATTCAAGCTAGAGATTGGGTCTCACGATCGCAGTCACGGGCCGTCTCAGAGTTCCGAGAATTTGGCATAAGATGACGCCACTCGTCAAACCAAACTTCGCTGCCCAGTGGGTATACGGCCCGTAATGGTAGCCGATCGGTGGTATGCGATCGTCGTCGGGACCAAGCGGGTTGCCTAGGCAGCGGCGGTGAAGACTCCAACGTCATTGCACTGGATGCGACGCCGCACACTGGTGGTGGCGTACAAATCGTGAAACTGGGGAGGAATTTGCTCGGCTGTGCAGCATGTGTGATGTCATTGTGCACGATTCGCGTGAATGGGCAGGAGTCTGAGTGCACAGCTGGTGCGACGTCATTGCTTTGACATGCTGCACAATGAAATGATGGTGGCACACGTTTTGCATAAACAGGCAGGAATTCGCCTGCACAGTTGCGCAGCTGATGTGACATCATCACTCTAGAATGCAATGCAAACTATTCAAATACCTATTTTTGGGTTGAGCTGAACGGCATGATGACATTGTTGACTATGCATCATTCTGTAGTGTTGCTTGGGAGTCTTTTCTTCAAACTATGGTAAAGACGACAAAAAGTTGAAAATGACTACGGCTACTGCAGGAGCCTTTATAGCACATTCACAAAATTAGGAAAATATGATCCACTGTCATCTAGTAAGCTCAGAGACACAAAATGAGTGGAACATGGTAATCATGTGTTTTGAAGGAATCTTCTTCGTCTGCTTCGTTTCACCGCAGGTTTCACTGGAAACGGCCCTGCTCCAATGGACAGACTACAGCTCGTCCGAGAAGCGCCTGCTTCAGTGGATCGAGGACCACGACCACCAGCTGGAGGAAGTGAAAAAGCCCAAGCAGTCTACATCGGTCAAGGAGTCCGTGGCTCAGCGAAAAGCCAGGCTGAGGAGGGCTAACGTAAGCACCCTGCTGCCTTTGCACCGGCAGATTCACTTTGTGGCCACACTTACCGACTTGCGGTAAATGCCCGAGCGAAAATCGGTGGAGCTGGAGCTGGATTATGGAAGTGGCCCTGGCTCGATCTAGCTGGAACTATCATAAAATTTCGTAAGGACGCTCTCCGCCAAAGATCACCCACCCCGTTGTCCTGGCTACATATCCTTCACATATGAAAATTCTGAAACATTGTCCATCCCACAATATTGCAGATTGCATGGCTGATGTGATTCCCATCGGACATCACACGATGTTCGACAGGAATCGCCTCAACTGCGTAATCTGCGGTACTGGTGCGTGTGACAAGCGAATTCGCAGCGAGTTCCCACGTTTTTGCCCGCGCGATCTGCGCGAGCAATATCGGTTCCCGTGGCACGCAAGTTTATGGCCGGTTTTCGAATGTCTTTGCACCGTGAAACACAAATCTGTTGCATCCGCAGCCTGCAGTATACTTTCCCGTGACACAGTTCCCGCATGCTTATTGCAAGGTGAAACGCGAATTTGCCATGTTTACTGTCTGCGATATCAGTTCTCGTGTCACGTAGTTTGTGGGGGGCGCCCTGTGTTTATCATTAATTTTTGTTTTGCTGTTTCATCCCCAGAAATAGTCCACCTCATGTTTTCACCATTTATCTCTTAATTTTGTGCGGGTGCCCTTACGAGTTTTTACGGTAATTGCATAAATCAGCTCCTGTTGAAGTGATTTTTATCTCGGTAACTTGTGCATGACTTATAGCAGTGCTTCTCAAATGGGGTTCTGCAGACCCGCTGTGGTTCGCAAACCCCTAACCCCCCTCTTTTCTTGAAAAAAAAAAAAAAGGTTTCTGTTATACTGGTTAGGTGGCGCAAGCTACCACCCGTTATAAAGAGTACAGCCGTTACCTTCTATCCGTCCATTCATCCTTTCACTTGATGCTTCTCACTTCTGTCCGTAACACTAAAGTATGCCCTTTTCACACTGCAGTGAGTTGTCTTATTTTATAACCCCCCCCCTTCCACTTCTCCCACTGGTGTGAGGTCCCCCATCACTTTGGCGAGACCCCACAGATCCACGCTTGAGAACCACTAACTTATAGAACGTTAGAATTACTCTCACAAAAGTCAAAAGTTCAAGAAACTGTGGCGTCGACGGCGCTCACAGAATTTAATTCTCGACTTGCGCACATTTTTTTTTCAGAGCCTGGTACAGGACGTCGAATCGTTCGAACCGATGATCGAATCCCTGACCATCAAGGCACAGGAACTGCAGCAGACAGCGGCTGCCCCGTGCCCCGAAATTTCGCAGAAGTACAGCTCCCTTGCGGGTTCTGTTAAGGTACACGTCTTTTCCCGAACTGCTCTCACGTTGACTGGAGCCAAGGTCTCCGACGGAATAAGAACAGTAGGGGGTCCTTCAGTTGTGCCACCTCCGTTGTGAGCTCCCTCTCTTTGATGACGTTTCGGCGCACTGGAAGCCAGGCATTAGGAAGGGACGTCCCATTGTTCTCACCCTGTCGGTGACCAGTGCGGAAGAAGGCGAAGCATTTAACGTGGCGCACCTACGAATCATTTTGGTGTGCAGGAGTTCTTGAGACATCAGAAGTCTGTGATGGGTCACCTGCAAGAGTTTACGGACGCCTGCACCAGCCTCACCACCTGGCTCGAGCAGGCCCAGGAGAAACTGAACAAGTGCGCCGAGCCGTCGGGAGACCGGGCCGAACTCAAGAGCAAGCACGGCATTCTAAAGGTTCGTTGAACTGGGGACAAGGCTAGTTGATCTCAATTTGTTTTTTAGCAGTGGCATTCATTTTACGGCCGGCTGGCTATTTGGATTTATGAAATCTTGCTTTGTAAGGAGTGTTCACTGGATGTTGTATTCAAGTGTGTCGTTCATAGTATGTACCTAGAATGAGCTCGCATGTATTGTCTGCTATGAATGGTAATGTTGACGGTGTGGGACGCGCGTTGCAGAAGCTCTGCAGACGTGTTGCAGAAGCATGCGCTCAGATAAGTGCAACATCATTCTCAATTGTTCATTATGTGGAATACTTCATATAGCGAGGCACGCCTGGCGTCGAGCCATTCCCTTGCCGCAATAAGTGCCCACCGTCTACTTCTAAAACATTTCATATAGTATAGGAAGATCCACATCAGACGCCCTCCCCAGCAAACCTCCGAGCCCACCGAGCTGACTGAGGTGCTCCTTTGCATCAATTGCTATCTGAGAAGCTGGTGCAAAGAAATTAGGTTTCATGCACGTGCGCCGGTGCGAAGTGGTGAAGCTTGACGCGAAGGTGCCGCCGCAAAGTAGGCTTGACGAGAGCGATGCGGCTGCTTTAAAAACGAGGGGTTCCGCCAGACCCCTATACGGTTCCGTCGGATCAAACAAGGGCCTACCCCACCATATACCGCTTCTGCTTTTTTTCTCTCAGACCTAACAAGCACCCGCCCCTATTTCTTGTGATTATCTCCAACTTTTGCATGGGGGCACTTGCTTTGTATTTTACGACAGGTTAAAGCTAGGACTTCGAGAAACGAACGAGCCCGAAACATGGCGTGCAAATTACCCAGGAGCGAATCGAATGACGTTGCAGGTCTTGGAAGGAGAACAGGAGGAGGGCCAGAAGCGTCTGCAGCTGGTGCTCGCGCTGGCCGAGACGGCCCGCGGATTCCTGGAGGACAGTCAAGAGCGGGAACACGTGGATGAAGAGGCCGGACGACTCGTCAGCGCCGTGGAGGACTTCGAGAGCCGCATGTCCCAGGTTAGAGCGGCAAAGCGCATCCTCTCACTGTCACTGGCAGGATAAGAATGCTAGAAAGGTTTTTTCAATTGAGAGGCTACTGTGCAATAATGGTACAAGTACACTTGTACCATTCGTGATATTCACGGCCCCAGATGTTACACCTATACACGTGGTACTCTACTTTCGGCGGTAGGGAACACTGTAGACTTATATACTCGAAGTTCAAACGCGATATTGATATTGACATGCACAGATAAAATAATCGAGGGACTTTTGGCGAGCTCTGCATTTGCACTTGTACCACTATTGCACGTAGCCCCTCAATTGTCCCAGCGTGAGCTTCTCAGCTTCGACGATGTTACGGCATCTCGTGAGCTCCGAAGCGCACATGCGCAGGCAAAGCACGACGGAAGGCAACGGGTGCACGATGGAGGCCAGGCATTCGAAACGGACGCCCTGCCATGACACGAACTGACCCCTGGTAACACGAAGTGACTTCATGTCCCAGGTGAAATCCCTGCTGGATGTCGGGCTGGTCAAGTGGGACGAGTACGAGGAGCAGTTCCAGCGCTGCCAGGACTGGCTGAACAAGCACGAGCCCCAGGTGCGCTCGTTCCAGCAGCTCCAGCCGGACCTGGAGGCCAAGAGGGTCAAGTTGGAGGAGTTCCAGGTGCGTCCGCGTCAGTTATCACTCGGACAAGGCCCTTGCACTTGCATCGTATTTATTGTTTTATTTGACGCACTATTAGTCCAAGTGAAGGACTTTTATAGGTACAGTAATTACAATCGCACTTTGAAAAGCAAGAAGTGTAAAATTACACCATCTTCCCGAGGGGAACCATGGGGTGATGCGGAGCATCGCGGATCGTAATTAATTTATTGCCTTCTTGACTAATTTCTTTTGGCCGGCCGGATTTGGGCTGCGGCGGACGCAAGCGGCCGAGAAACGCTAGCAGACGACAGCCGCAGAGTTGCGCGGAAAGCCCACCCCACTGGAAAGCCTCTGGCGTGGCGCTGCGACCCGCGCGCCCAAAACTATCCTCCTTTCACTCCTCCGGGGAACGCGCGCTACCGCTGCTTATATTCACACTTGAAGGAGAGGAGACTAGAGGAGGAGAGTTGCGCGTGCGCGCGCGGTGTGAGTAGAAGCGAACGAACGCGCAGTGCACGCAGCTGGTAGAGTGAAAGAGCGGAGAGAGTAACGCGCAGCTGTTGGAGAGAGGGAAGGAGAGCTGCGCGTGCGTAGTCACGTGAGTGCAGACTACGACGCCGCGGGACATAGCCCCGAGCAAGAGATGCTCCGCATCTAAAAGATTTTAAAAATGAAAGCTGTTTACGAGTCCCTGTAACGCCGAATTAGAGCGCAGCTCTTGAGGAGGAGGAGGGAAGGGTACTGAGTCGAAGGTATACCCTCCCTCCTCCTCCCTCCTCATCCTGTCTGCTGCTCCAAGCGGCCTCGCCTTCTCCTCACGAGGGTCACGTGACCTCTGGGGGTCATGTGACGTCACCAGGGTCACGTGACTCCTAGAGGTCACGTGACGATGACGTCATCAGTGACGTCACTGATGACGTCATCATCACTAGTGATGTCATCAGTAACGTCATCAGAGACGATGACGATGCGAATGCCGGTGGACGTCACTGATGACGTCATCAGTGACGATGCTGATGACGTCATCAGTGACGTCACTGATGACGTCATCAATGACGATGCTGATGACGTCATCAGTGACGATGACGATCGTGGAGGCCAATGACATCATCAGTGATGTCACTGATGACGTCATTGGGGACAATGACGATGCTGATGATGTCATCAGTGACACCACTGATGACGTCATCAGTGACAATGCCGATGACGTCATCAGTGACATCACTGATGACGTCATCAGTGACGTCACTGATGACGATGATGATGTGGATGCCGATGACATCATCAGTGACGTCACTGATAACGCTCATCAGTGACGATGACATGCGGATGCCAATGACGTCATCAGTGACGTCACTGAGGACGTCATCAGTGATGTCCCGTGTCTCATAATGCACCGCGCAATTACGCCGACGCCACTCAAGCCGGAAACGGGCGCCTAAGAGCTGCGCTCTAATAATAACGGCAGACAGAGCATACGCGAAGACATTAGGACATAAACTACAAACAATATAAACAAAAAGGAGCGTCTGAAGTACAAAAAAATATAAATTACCATATACGATAGTTATCCTGCATCTACATGGGATAAAAACAACTTGGAATCATGGTGTAAAATATTATCCAGTAATACATTCCATTCTCGCACTGCACGGAGAAAAAAAGAAACCTTAGAACAATCCCTCTTACGTGGAAATTCTTGTGGGTAATGAGAGTGCTTGTTATGAGCGATACACGATTGATGAGAAGTTAGGTAACTTGATCGGTCACCGAGCAGGAATCGGAAAGTATCATTATCAAGTGTCGTTCATTGGAGTTATTCGAACAATTAACCCTACTCAAACCGTTTATCGTCAAAGGTCACTGATGGTGAGTCGTAACGCCCTCTGTCCCATACTTGTTGCAGGTGCTGCTCCAGACGGTGTTTGAATGGCAGTCGGAGTTTGACACGCTGAACCTGAAGGCCCAGCTGCTGCTGGAGACGTACTCGGACTCGAGCATCTGCAACCTGTTCACCCAGCTGTCTGCGCGCTACACGAGCCTGCTGTCGCTGGCGAAGGAGGTGCTGCACGCCCTGGAGCAGCACTTCCAGGAGCACCAGCAGCAGCAGTGTATGTATGCCGAGGTCTCGGAGCTGCTCGAGGGGGCCCTGGAGCGCCTGCACGAGCTCCAGAAGCCCTCGGCCACCCTGGAGGAGGCCGAGTCGAGGCTCAGGGGTCTCGACCTGCTCTGGGCCACGCTGCAGCAGGGACGCAACAAGGTCCGCATTCGTTTCCTTGTTTCGGCGACCTCGGTTTATTACTTTCACTGCCTTATGTTTTCCATATGTTTGTTTTATGAGGTAGTTATGTTTGATCATTCAGCGATTTGCAAACATCGCTCTTTCGAGGAACCCGTTTCTGCCATGACTGGCAGCCAAGGAATCTCTTCCACTCTCGACATTGATGCGGTAAAGCGGTTCAGAAGCCTATGGAGCTTGCGAACGATAATGAACGTACTAGAGGGTGCATGGCTCATAGTTATGCATCGATGGGTGGCTTAGATCTTCTAAAATGGTGCTTAAAGACCGGCGACTCAGTTTGCGCTTTCCACTTTCTCTCCCTTTCTCCTCTCCTCTTCTACCCTGTCCACCGTTGCCTGTTTCCTCCTCCCCCATGGTGAGGAGGATCTTCTGCCTTGCAGAATCTCGAGTCTGGTCGTCGGCCTTTAAACCGGGAGAACAATTTACTTGGGGGCCGGGACGATGGACAAAAGTTTTGAGCTCGGGGATCCCACGAAGGCACTCTGGGGCAATCCTGGGTTCCAAGAACCCAGGGGTGTCCTTAAGTATCCGCTCTCTGATCTCCCAAATATTTTTTAGACCGTTCCTGGTTCAAGTAGAGCATTTTCTAGATACTAGCGCATCAATAAATGGCTGAAATTTTCTAGAACCATCGCGGTCAAACTTGGATCAACTTTACGTATGGACAGGAACAGCTGAGAAAATCTGGGAACTAGGGAGAATTCCTGAAAGTATACTCTGGAGACTCTCCAGCTTGGTTCTTAGGAACCCATTCTGAGAACAATGTAATGAAACCAATTTCGATTCTGACAGTGTGGTCGTCGACGGCAGTCTTAAAACATTTGCGTCCCCCCAGGTGTCGTACATGACGGAGCTGACCGAGAAGGTCATCGAGAACACCTCGGCCGAGGGCGTCAAGACGATCCGCGAGAGCGCCGACAACACGGGCGCCGAGTTCGACAGGCTCCTCAACGAAGTGGCCGCCGCCCGCTCCAAACTCTCGGAACAGCTCTCTGCCCTTGGAGAGCTCTCCCAAGAGTTCCAGCAGTTCAGGTCGTGGCTGAATGAAGCCCAGTCGCAGCTGGCCGAATCCAAAGCCGGCAGGGAACGTGCTTCCGGCACGATGGAAAAGAGAGCGCTCCTCGAGAAGACCAAAGCAATCGCATCCGACGCTGCGACGCGCGCCGACGTCGCCGATTGTCTGGAGAAACGGCTCGCCGACACTCCGCAGCTCGTGACGCAGGAGCGCCGCGAGGCGCTGACCCAGTTCCGCGAGCTGCGGAAGTCTGCCGATGACGCGGTCCGGGAACTAGAGGCGGAGCTGGAATCGCTGGACCGCCAACGGGCCGTCCAATCGCAGGCCGCGCAGTGGCTGAAGGAGGCCAAGCTGAAGCTGCAGAAGTGCGCGGACGGCACGGGGAGCCAGGCCGTGGTGCGGGAGAAGGCCGCGCAGCTGAAGAAGCTGAAGGACGGCGCCGAAGCGGGCGTCGCGCTGCTGGAAGAGGCGACGCGACTGACGGAGCAGGCGGCGCCGTGCCTGAACCAGGCAGGAAGGGAGCGGCTGCAGGCGGGACTGCTGGAGTTGCACGAGGACCGGGAGCAGCTGGAGCGGGGCATGCGGGACGCGCAGGAGGCGCTCGACGAGTGTCTAGCCTGCTGGGACCGCTTCGGCGAGCTCTACGGCAACATGGCCCAGTGGCTGGCGGCGTTCGAGAGCAACGCCAAGCCGGTGCTGGCGTCGACCGCGCTCGACGGGGCCCAGCTGAAGAGTCTGAAGGCGAGACCTTTTTGTGTCTCTTTATCTATAAGCCTTTGGCAGTGCACTTGGTGGGGAGGGGGGGGGATGGAAAAATTGTGAAGTGCACAAACCTGTGACAGTCTATAAAGGCCGGTTTGCAGGCATATTGCGGCACTGAGATAACGCAGAGTCAGTGCTGCGTCAGGGCCGGCGTCAGTACTGGGGTGCTTAGTTAGCACTGCATTACTGCATTGTGAGTGTAAATAGGAAAAGACTATGTCCTGTGCAGTAGAGCACTGTTACAATGCTGATATAGCACCAAGTCAGTGCCGTCTTTATAGCACTGTACGTGTAAACAGGCCTTAAAGGGCAACTCCACTCAAAAAGTCGACCCTATCGAAATGACTGAAATCGCTTTAGAGGGTCAAAATACGGTCATACCCAAAATATCAGGTCAAACAGACGCCTCGTTACCGATTAAAACCGATATTAAAAATGTTCTCCCGGCTCTGTTAGCGGCCCGAAAGCGGGTGAGCAACGCTAGCACCGGGGGAGCTAGTGAAGCAACACTGGGCAATCTTGGGTGAAACCAGCTGAACAAAGGAAGGAAGATGACAGGAGAAAAGAATGGCGAACCGACCGCTGGACTACCAACTGTTTTTTATTAAATCTTCCTCTTCTTCTATTAATTTATATCCAATCCTCCTTTTTCTTTTTCTTTCCCATTGCTCTTATTTGTGCTCTTATTTTTCTTATTTTTCCTCCTGATTTTTATCAATTACCCACGAAGAGTGCCGTGTAGAAAGAGTTTTTCTTTGGCTTGCAAGGTAATTGAAGGGATGCTCACGCACTTGTCGTCTTCTTCGTCGATAGCGAGGGCCTCTAAAACCTCCCTTGCAACCCGGTTTTTATGGTGTCCCATTATGTGAAGATGGTCGAGCTCTGCTGTACACAGGCATGTCCGACAATGGGCAGCTAAATGTCCTGGTCCCGCAAGGTTCCTAAGGTTTGCTGCATGTTCACGTGCTCGGTCGTTAATACATCGACCGGTCTGTCCGATGTAGCAGCGGCCACATGTTAGCGGTATGTTATATATAACTTCCTTATCACAAGGAGCGTATTGTGTTTGGTGCCTGGTGTTACACTTTTCCTTGGGGTTTTTCGGTGCTTGATTAATTTTGCGGCACATTGAATAGGCCTTGTTAGGTGCCGAGCAGATGACTTGCACGTTTTGCCGGTTCGCTATCTTTTTTAACTTATGGGTAACCCCGTGAATATACGGTATCACTACAAAGGGTGGTCTGGGCAATGATGTAGGTCTAGTCCTACGCTCTCGTACGGATGCCGCGGACGCTTCATTTCCCGTGGCATTCTGCGATTCTGCTGACGGCAAGAGGATCTTACCACGTTATCCTGTGTCCTCCTATTTTTATTAGCGTCCAGGCAGTTCATTTAACTCCAGCATTGCTTCCGCAACAGCGCGGAAGAGAGCAAAGCGGTGCTGCTCGCTCACGCGCGTGTCGTGGAGCCGGAGAGACTTGCCGGACTCGCTTTGGGCGATGTCGAGCACGACTTGTAGTGCTGTGGGTTGCACCTACAATCCGGTGCGCAACCCGGAGCTGCGGTTCCACCGGTTCCCAAGAGACCGGAAGAGGCACATGGTGTGGGTCGGTGCCATTCGCCTCATAGAATTCGGATTCCGGAAGACCGTCGACTCCGAGCTCCAACGCGAAGCTCTGCTCCCAGCACTTTACGTCAGACACCTACACACGGGATCTGCTGCTGCTGACTGTTGCGGGTTTCTCTACGAAACATGCGTCTTTGAAGAACGATGCGGTGCCGTCGCTGTTCGCGTACCGTCCGCCGGCTGCTCCAGCACGATCGGCCGGACGCAGCAGGTCGCGGCTCATCTAACTAGCGTGCACATAAAGGCAGCTTAGCTTTAACAACTTAGACCGCTTGTGGATACATCTGTCCATTTATCTCCCATTATTTCTTTTTCTCTTGGTCCGGGTGCAAGAAACAAATACAGTCACGCTGTGTCGGCACTGACCGCGTCATATTTATAGCAGTCGGATTCGCTCGTCGGCCGGCAAATTTTTAAATACACACTAAAACTTACTTCATTTGGTGCATATTAACAAAGTGAAGCGGTAAAAAAAGAAAATGTGCAACTTGCCTTCTGTTTTGAAACTCCACGTGCGACTGAGCCGACATTGTCGGTGCGTCGGATCAGAAGCGCGGGACCGCGGGACGAGAACTAGGTCATGCGGGCGACGCGCCACTAATATCAGTGTTGCCAAGCTGCTTCAGCCGGTAGTCTCGGTTTCGCCGTGCCGCCGGAACGATACTTGGATTCGCGATATCTACAAAACTATACACACTACCGAAAAACAAATTATATCTCGTGATTCAGGGTCACCGACTTCGACTAAACAGATCATAACCCAAAAATTGTAAAAATGTAGTGGAGTTGCTCTTAAGATACACGTTTTTATAATGCCTAATACACCGCAGTAAGACTGCAAAATAAAGGACAGGCCACTTTTTGGCATTCGTTGGACGGCATGAGCCTCCGGCTAACCACAGATTTTTGACGTAGCTTTTACAAAATATTTTTGAAAGATATTTAGTAGGCGTGCCTCTTACATTAATGCAAATGTTGTGCAAAAGTGTGCAATTATCTGTATTGCAATCTCTTTAACGATGTTCTACTCTAAATGTTTGCTGCCTCTAGCTGTGGGTATAGTATACAGCTATCCAACAAGGACCTCACATCAGCCTGTTGTTTAAAAATCATTAGGCAGTGGAATAAGGACCAGGAAGTGATTGCTGGAAACATAGATTAGACAAATTTCAACAGAGTCTTGAGTCTCTTACAATGATTTCCCTGCAGGCCCTTCTGGAGGAGGCGTCCTTTCACAAGCCCGACATGGAGGAGCTGAACGAGCAGTGCGAGCGGCTCTTGCTCGTCAGCGCGCAGACCTCCGTGCGAGATCAAGCTGTCAAGTTGTCCACCACGTATGCATCTTTGGTTGCAGCACTCCAGGTAAGCTCCGACTTGTTGCTGAGCATCGCTCTACTTCTAGCCTCTTAGCACAGAATGTGGTACATCGCTAGGTAACTGATAAGAAAAGCGGCACGTTACGCTTGAGCTTTAAGCTTGATCGACACACAAGTCAAGGTCATACGAGCAATATAGCCACATAGGAGCATCATTTACATTCCCTGCTAAACACAGTCGCCGACCGATTTTTCGGACTTCGTGGGGGCTGAAAAAAGTCTGAATAATAAATCGATCCAAAAAATCTGCAGATTACAAAAAGCTTGGCTTTATTGAGCCTATGCGGGCTTTAAACAAGTCACTAGGAATACCTTGTGTCATGTTACGCTTGCTGGCGATCATGTTCGTCTGCATTCGCATCAGCGTCATGTCCTCACCCATTGGAAGTGCAAGAAGAGGCCGTGATATCCAAAGCACGTATCGACTGAAGGGCAAAATGACGAAACTGCGAGACATTTAAGTACGAAGTTTAGAAGCTGTCAACGGAGCACTCTACACTTAACGGGTGGCGACTGGCACGAAAACAGAACAAAAAGCTGGTTGGAGAGGGAAAATCGACAGACGATGATGATGATGCGTAGCAAAAAAATTAGGGGTGTGCGAATATTCGAAACTTCGAATACTTCGCGAATAATGCTTGCTATTCGATTCGATTCGCTTCGAACTTTCGCTGTTCGAAGTATTCGAGTTCTTCGAATACTTCGGAAACTACGAATAATGCGGAACTCGCCGATTAGTGTCAGCTCGCGGTAGAGCCCAAAAGCCAACCTAAGTTCCTTTTTTCTTTTTTTATATGATGCACTGGAAAGTTATTTGCGGTAGCGCGATCTGTCCTCTGCTTGCCATGATGTCTGGATTCCGGAGTTGGCGAAGTGGTCGTGACGCAGACGCTGCGATAGATTTGATGAAGTTTGCAACGGCACGTGCATCGTCGAAGCACAAACACTGACGGACCACTCTCCCTATTATGGATTCGGATATGGATTTACGGCTGACCTCGGCTATCGGCGATATCTGGCTCGTGTTATTTTCCGCTTGATTTTCCGGTTCATCAGTTTGCCGGTATTCCTTTTGTTATTTATTTCTACCTGTTCTCACTGATAAAATTAAAACTTGCTCCCTCGGAAAAAAAAAACGATGTATTTTTAATTTATTTCTTTTTGTGTCGCCCTCTATCGGCAGAACTCTTGCATATGGAAAGATATGGCGCAAAGTCAGGGCGTCTGCGCGGCGCAATCGCACGATCATGCGATCATCTCCAAAACAAATCAGAACTTGGTCTGCCTCAACGGGCGACGAGTCTCCTAGCTGTAGATGAGCAATTTAGCCAGTGCATTACAGCAGCCAGCCTGGGGTCTTTAACGTGCATCACGCAGTACTGATACATGACCGGACGCCGGTACGATGCTCATCCAGACCGAAACAGGCAGGGGTGGGGATTGAGCCCAGGATCTTGGGTTCTGCAGCGCGAGCTTTCGCTCCACGTGCTCCGAGCTGGTGTGCGCTAGCCCACTCGGCAACCGATCCCCCCAGCACGATCTCCAACTCTGCTGTGGCCTGCCGACCCGCCTCCGCTTGTGTACTTCGGTTTACGTTCACGTGGTTTCGTTCACCCGCTTAAAAAGATTTTGCACAAAGTCGGTGCAGCTGCGCGACGCAGTCTTCGACTTTGTATTGTGGCTTGCCGACCCGCCACCGCTTGTGCACTTTCGTTTACGTTCACGTAGTTGCGTTCGTCCGCGACGCGATCTCCGACTGCGTTGTGGCTTGCCGACCCGCCTCCACTTGTGTATACTTTCATTTACGTTCTGCACTTCACTCCTTGAATGGTGTTTTACTGACTGATATTTTATTTCATCTGTTTTTTATCGGTCACATGTGACATTTTTCTTATTGCAATAAAACTGACATTTTCATAAATGTTTGTGGAAAAAAAAGTCCAGTTGTGTTTTGATTGAGCATTCTTGTTTAAAAGGCAACACTGCTCCTAGAGCTTTTTGTTTTTATATAACTTGTGATTCAATGCAAATTAAACTTACATAGCTTATCTGCCATTACAATCTGACTACAAATATGTACTTGGTTCTGATGTAACCTAATTAGGTTTGTTAGTATTGAAAATTTAATTTGCAAAGTTTATGGGAAGGATTAAGACAAATTGAAATACTGAAATAAGAACATAAACATATATCAGTGAGTAAAGGGTAGATACAAAAAAACATCCACTGACCCATTTTACTTCGTTTCCAAGAGAATATTTCAAGATAAGAGACTTGTTTAATGAAAATCGTTCGGGACAAGACGATAAGTGCATGTCAATCTTCAAAAACCACCAAAAAAAAAAGTTTTCTTAGTATATTTTTGCCTCAAAGAGCAGTGTCTCCCCTTAATTTACATCAAATAGAAAATATTTGTATTAAAAATGTTCTTATTCGAAACTACTATTCGTATTCGAAAATATTCGATTCGATTCGATTCGTAACCTTTATTATTCGATTCGATTCGCTTTGAAAGATTTTGATATTCGCACACCTCTAAAAAAATGCTTAGCATAGCACACCTAGGGGCTGGTTCCGCAGCGCTACAGGAGGGCTGTCTAACCTATCCAATCTAACCAATCCATCTGAGACATTCAGCCAAGCCAACGGTCAAGCCAGCAAAAAATCTAAGGTGGCAGCCTCTCGGCGGCCGCCACTCATAACTGTTTTAATCCGAAATATCAAACTTTAGAACTGTGAACTGTCTGAAAAATTGGTTGTTAATACTGTAAACAACTAAATTTTCGCGAAAACCTAATTTTCGTGAATTAAGCGAATAGCCTACAATTCGCGAAAAATATGTCTCGCGAACAATTCGGGCAATATGTCAACGCTACGGAAGCTACACTCTATTCGTGAAAATTAGAACCCGCAAATAATTTAAAATTTTTCAGCTTTGGCCCGATTCTACGAAAATTTGAGCCCGCGAAAATTAAGTCGTTTACAGTATGTACTATTTCACTTGGGTGAGTCACGGTTCCTCGTCGATGTCTGAAATAACAAGCAAGTCCAAATTTTTGACGTCCAAAAAATCAGTCGGGGACTGAATAGCGGAAAAATCAGGACGTCAATAACATGGTGAATTCCACCCGTAGATTTGGAGCGCTTCAGAAGTGCCCCTTTTGGAGCGAGCATCTTTTGCGGCAGATCTGGCTCAAGTTGGTCATCTTCCACTCTTAGATTTGTCGCAGCACCACCCCCCGTGGAGCGCCTTCGACCCCGCTGAACTTGATCCGTGGGATTTGAGGGAGCTTGGCGGAAGTTGACAGAATCACGCTATGTCATTTTTTTAACTGGGCAGTGCGCATGCGCGGCGAGGTTGCTGGACCTGTTGGGCCATCGAGTTGATCTGTTCAGGTGCGTTGGTTGTTTACACAGAATTGTGACGGCTCGAATGCTTCTACCTCGCATAGATCAGGGATGCAAAGCCGGGACTGGAGTGTGGCAAATCGTAAGTGCTGACATCTGTGATTGTGAGAGAAGGGATGAGAAAATATGAAAGCCGTTTACAACTCCCTGTAACGTCGAATTAGAGCGCAGCTCTTGAAGAGGGGGGAAGGCACGGAGGGGGGGGTTCACGTGACCTCGGGGGGGGTCACGTGACCTGGGGGCCACATGACCTGGGGGGGCCACATGACCTGGGGGGTCACATGACCTCGGAGGGAGTCACGTGGCCGGGGGTCACATGACCTCGGGGGAGTCACATGACCTCGGGGGGTCAAGTGACCTGGGGGTCACATGACCTCAGGGGGGTGTCACATGGCAGGGGGTCACATGACCTTGGTGGTCACATGACCTTGGGGGGTCACATGACCTTGAGGGGTCATGTGACCATGCGATTACGCCGACGCCGCTCAGGCCGGAAACGGGCGCCTAAGAGCTGTGCTCTAAAAGAATGACAGAAAATCCGAAGGTGGCAGACTCAAGGTTAAGCCTGCTCATTTTGCGGCTACTGATTGTTTACCTTTTCACACTGCATGCCGCTGGTTTGTAACCTTTTTGTATCTTACCAACAATCTGAACTCCACCGCTGTGCGTGCTTCGCCTCTTAGACGCAGCCGAGAGCTATGTGACAGTGGCGAACGCGGACGTCTTCTTAGTTATTTGTGACATGGGCTCCGTGGTTCGGATATTTTCGCCCGGCCTTTGTCGCGGGTTATTTCTGCAGCTCAACAGTGACAGTTGTGACTGGTCGTCGGAAAGCTCAGTCGGCTGAGGCATTGGTTGGCCTGTCAAGTTCGAGCACCGGCCATTTTGAATGGCCGATTGTCTCGGGCGGGTCGCTCCAAAACTAGGAGTCCCATCTTCCACTCGTCGATTTGCAGCGGGTCCAACAAAGCGGAATTTCGCCTCCGCGAATTTTGGAAAGACCTCCGTATCTACCAGTGGAATTCACCATAACACTCTAATGCTATGTAACATCACGACATCACAGTCACGAGATGCCATGATGTCGTGTGATGTCATGGTGTCACATGACATCGCAGTGTCAAGTGATGTTATGATACCAGTTACATGACGTGGCTAATATCACTACAATCTCACACGACATCATTACATCACGGGACAATGTGACATCACGCGACATTATGGTGTCGCATGACGCCGTGATGCTTCGTGTCATCGGGGTGTCGTGTGACGCTCAAATAAACTAGGGACAGCATGTGTATTTGTGACGCTCGAACGAACCGGGCACAGCGCTCGAACGAACCGGGAACCGGCTCATTCACCACACATTTTCTGTGTCCCCGAGGTCATCAGACGTGATTGAGACGTGCTTTGATTGCTCGTACCCGCAGGACTCCATTTCCAGGCTGCAGAGAAGCCTAGGTAGCCAGGAAGAGTTTGACAAGGCCAAGCAGGGCTTTGTCCGCTGGTTGGAAGAGGCCCAGCGGTCCCTAAACTCCGCCAAGGAGCCCGGTAGAGATCTGGCGACTGTTCAGGAACACCTGGCGGAGCTAAAGGTAAAGTAGTCACTTTCTTCGTTATCGCCGCCACTGCCAGGCTCTTATAACAAATAATAACGAGGCAAGATACGTCTTGTCAAATTACTTATAAAATATATAGCGTCATGCGAATATTCGAATTTTCGAATAATACACTATTCAATATTCGCTTCAAGATGAACTGCGATGTTGGTATTTTCTGAAGTGTTGATTGCGGTGCGTTAGCCCCATTGAGCGTGCTTCTTACCGAGCACCGGTGCACTGCGTAGAAATAACACTCGTGAAGCTGGCTTCTGCGGGTGTGGCTTCTTCACAGTGCACCGGTGCATCGTATGAAGCACACTCAATGGAGCTAACCCGCTGTGATCAATTCTTAGAAAAGTATGAATATCACTGCCGCGTGCTTAAGAAGAAAGCTAATTTTCAAAGCAGGACGGTGCACGCACGCACCAGACGTGTTTAAAAAGACAGAAATGTTATTAATGTTCATGTCTACATTGCAGTATAAGTTTTCTTTTTTAATTAAATTGGCACATTTAAGTATATGTTAGGCAGAGATGCCCTGACAACCTGTGTTAATCATACGTTATTCAAGAAAGGATATTTGCTTATAGCAAGAATATTTATAACTTACCTAATTACCGTATTTACTCGCACAATGAACGCACTCGCGTAATGAACGCACCCCCAAATCGGCTCTCAAAATTTCGACTTTTTTTTTTCACTCGCGTAATAAATGCACCTTTAACTCGGACGTCAAAATTTTGACCCCCTCCCTCCACGCGCGCGAAATGAACGCACTTTTTATCCTGGTGCAACGAGGTCGCGAATGCATGGGCAGCCTGAGCAAACAAAACGCCTTGTAAAAGGGGTTAAAAAAGTAAAAAAAGATCCAACGGAAGCAAAAAAAAAAAGCATAAAAGATTTTTTTTTTTGCACAGCGCAGTCTGGATTTTGGGTTGCGCGCCGCGCGCAAGGAGTTAAGAAAGAGAAGCGGAGAAGCCCTCGCCTCAGCAAAGCGAAACAAAACAGCTTGCGAAAGGCGGCAAAAAAAAAAATCCACAGTAACCAAGAGAAAAGAAAAAACAAAACAAAAAGCTTTTTTTTTTTTTTGCACAGCGCAGTTTGATTTTGGGGTCGCGCCGCGCGCAAGAAGATAGGAAAGAGAAGCGGTGAAGCCCTCGCCTAAGCAAAGCGAAACAGCTTGCGAAAGACGGCAAAAAAAAAAAAATCCACGGAATTAAGAGAAAAGAAAAAAACATAAAGAGGAGCTTTTTTTTTCTTTTTTCGCACGACGCAGTTTGGTTCCAGGGTCGCGCGCGCGCAGAAGGAGATAAGAAGAAAAGCAAGCCTCGCCCAAGCAAAGCGCACATAATGAAGATCCTGCCCTCGCCTCCTCGTCGCACTTTGGAAAGAGAAGCGAGAAGCCCTCGAAATGAACACACTTTTCTATCCTGGTGCAGCGAGGTCGTGAAAGCATGGGCAGCGTGGGCAAACAAAACAACTTGCGAAAGGCGGGAGAAAGAAAAAAAAACACGGAAGCAAGAAAAAAAAAACATGGAGAGGGGCTTTTTTTTTTTTTGCGCATCACAGTTTGGCTTTGGAGTTGCCGCGCCGCGCGCAAAGAGATAAGAAGTTACGTCGATTTTTGCGGGATAAAAGGTCCGTTCATTATGCGAGTAAATACGGACGCAAAAATTTTACCTCGCGTAATGAACGCACCCCCAACTTTGCCTCGATTTTTCGGGAAAAAAAGTGTGTTCATTCTGCGAGTACCGTATTTACTCGCAGAATGAACACACTTTTTTTCCGAAAAATCGAGGTAAAGTTGGGGGGTGCGTTCATTACGCGAGGTAAAATTTTGCTGTCCGTATTTATTTGCATAATGAACGGACCTTTTATTTCGCAAAAATCGACGTAACCTCTTATCTCTTTGCGCCGCGGCGACTCCAAAAGCCAAACTGCGATGCGCAAAAGAAAAAAAAAAAGCCCTGTCCATGTTATTTTTTATGCTTCCGTGTTTTTTTGTTTGTGTTTTTTCTCGCCTTTTGCGACCTCGCTGCACCAGGATAGAAAAGTGCGTTCATTTCGAGGGCTTCTGGCTTCTCTTTCCAAAGTGCGGAGGAGGAGGCGAGGGCAGGATCTTCATTATGTGCGCTTTGCTTGGGCGAGGGCTTCTCTGCTTTTCTTTATCTCCTTGCGCGCGGCGCGCGACCCTGGAACCCAACTGCGTCGTGCGAAAAAAGAAAAAAAAAGCTCTTTATGTTTTTTTCTTTTCTCTTAATTCCCTGGATTTCTTTTTCTTTTTTTTTGCCGTTTTTCGCAAGCTGTTTCGCTTTGCTTAGGCGAGGGCTTCACCGCTTCTCTTCCTATCTTGCGTCGCGACGCGCGACCCCAAAACCAAACTGCGCTTGTGCAAAAAAAAAAAAAAAATCTTTTTTTTTGGTTTTGTCGGATTCTTTTTTTTTTGCCGCCTTTCGCAAGCTGTTTTCTTTCGCTTTGCATAGGCGAGGGCTGTCTCCGCTTCTCTTTTCTTCACTCCTTGCGCGCGGCGCGCAAGCCAAAATCCAGACTGCGTTCATTTCGCGCGCGTGGAGGGAGGGGTCAAAATTTTGACGTCCGAGTTGAGAGGTGCGTTTATTACGCGAGTGAAAAAAAGTCGAAATTTTGAGAGCCGATTTGGGGGGTGCGTTCATACACGAGTGCGTTCATTGTGCGAGTAAATACGGTAAATACGGTAGGCATAGCTGGACGTCTCTATAGGTTTAATTTTATGTCAAATGCATCGTTACTTGCCATCCAATTGTAGCCATTGGACTTTCTAAGGTCACTGTCAATAAATGTACTAGTTAGATTTAAATTAACTCTTCATAGAAATGGACAAGGAGAAGCTTGGCAACAACGTTCACAAGTTCAGCTGGGTTTTTGTTTAATTGAGCATGTTGCAGTAGTGAAGGGGTGACATACCTCATCGCTGGTTATTGCGGTCACGACTCACTCGCAAGCAATCTCGCTAAAAACACTTTATTCTCACTAACTCGCACGCAGCGGTATCGCTGGTATAGCTAAGCCTCGCCGTCTCCCCGCGTCTTCTTGTTTTCCCCCGTTTTTCTCCCCACTCCTTTTGCTCCCACACTCGCTGCCGCTGCGCCATCTTTCAAGTTCAGCGCAAAACGGCTACAGCGGTGGCCCATGCAATCCAACGGGTGCGGCCACGTTACGTGTACGCATCATCGTGCGCTTCCCCTAACAAAGGCTTAGAGAAACCACTCGATATTGAATTCGAAAATATTTGGCAAAAACCACTATTAGTTTTGAATTCGCTTTAAACCCAAATTCACTTATTCGCTAATATCAAAACAAAAGTGAAAAAGAGTTCTTTTTTTTTCATAGAAAATATATTCAGAGCAGAGTAATTCGAAAAATTGTAAAATTTGTCTTCTAAATTCAAGTAAAAATCGGGTTTAACCCGATTTTCAAAAAACATGTTTGTTGTGCAAATACTTGGAAATATCAGGTTTTACCCTAAAACGGAGGGGCCCTAAGTATAACCTAGGACATTAGTCGCAAGAGGTCGCATTCAGTAGCTGTTGTGGCCTAAAATATTTTTCTTCACAATGTTGACCAGGGATTCCCTCCAATCTTCTGGTTCCGGCGATCTCAGCCAAATTTCCACAAATTGAATACTACTCTTTCCTTTCACAAGTTCGCAACCGGCTTGTACTTTTTTGATTGCGCTAAGTTTCAGCGGATGTGTCACAAGCCTTAACCTCTTTTCAGGAACTGCATCTAAGTCTTCCCGAGGGCAAACAGCTCCTAGATGCTGCAACGGAGGCTGCCAGCCGCACGTTAGGCGACCTGTCCGATGTCAGCCAGGCCCCCATCCGTGCACAGGTATGAACATTGTCGTCTGCCTTCAGTCTTTTCAGACATCATGATAAACTACTTCAAGGTGAAGGCTGCGTTGTCTGTTTGTCATCCATGTCCCTCTTCTGTTGTCGTCTGTCTTCCCCGTCCCTCTTTTATCGTAAATGTAAATTCGAGTAGCGCATAAAATGCCCAAAGGTGTCTCACTTCATCTTTTCTCATGTTTTCGTGTCAACTTAAGGTTTAATCTTTGACAGGTGCATTTTTATTTCGAATTTTATGTTAAGGGCTTAAAATCCGTGGATGCATTTGCTTGTTTACACTCCGCGAGAATGACTCAACGTTACGCGACGAACGAGGGTGCGCTTCCAACGTCGCCACCTTGAAGGGACTCTGCTGGAACATTGAGGCTGGTTTACACATTTGCATTTGTGCACGATTGAATGCGTTACGACGAGCTTGCGACCGCTTCCGACGAGAGAACACATTGATGCCATTTGCCAAGTATGTCGTAACATTTGCAATCTGCATAATTTTTGAATTACGCATTATTCTTTCACCACAGGCTTGAGAAAATTCAAACAATGTTATAGGTCACCATTTCTCATAGACAATTCGTAGGTTTCTTTCGTTGTAAACTGTCACAAGTGCTAGCGATGTGCTCTGTCTCATTCAAACACGAATTTATGAGCCAGTCTCTGCTCTACTATATTCATATCTGGTCTCCACTATTGTGTTCCAAAGGCTGGGTCACACTTAGCTTGTTCAATTCATTTTCACCAACCTAGATCAATGCAGAAAAGTGCAGGGCGGCGTACCTCCAATTCTTGTTTTGAGATTGGCTGCACTCCTAAATCAAACGCGACAATGCACACTTGCTGCAGCTGGTGCAGGAGGTGTGGGTAAATCGAACATAGCAAATGTCCAGCGATCAATGAGATTCGTTACTCTTGTCCTACCTACGGACAGAATTAAGAGATTCATTTCAGTTGCTGACGTTTCCTTCCGACCAACCTCGTCGACGCAGGTGGACGCTCTGCGAGACCAGCTGACGGCCTTGGGCCAGCAGACGAGCGAAGCCACAGGGACGACTGGCCTCCCTGCAGTCTCGGTGGCAGGAGCTCGTCAACGGCACGAATGCCCTCAGGTCTTCGCTGCAGAACTTCCAGGAGACGCTCAAGGAGAAGCCGGTGTCCGGCGGAGACCTCGTCCGCATCCGCTCTTTTCTCGAGCAGTATAAGGTGAGGGGCACTGAGTCTGCAGTGAGGGGCACTGAGTCTGCAGTGAGGGGCACTGAGTCTGCGGTGAGGGGCACTGAGTCTGCGGTCACGTGTTGATGCAGGATGCGTTTAATTAACGGCCGGGATCTCCGGGGAAAGTGCGACGGATATGCCACGAAAAACCGTCACGAAAACAGAATACGTCACGTCACACGGCCATCAGGAAAACATGCGATCACGTGATCTTACATGATGTGACCATGTGACGTGACCTCGGGTTATGTGGTGCTTCAGTGTCGCATGACATCACAGTGTCGCATGATGTTATGTCAGATGATGCAACATCTGGTTGTGTCACATGACACCACAATGTCACGTGACGTCACGGTGTCACATGACGTAACAGTGTTATGTGACATCATGGTGTAACGTGACAATATGGTGTCACGTGACATCACAGTGTCACACTATGAATGTCAGGTCCATGACATCACATAACACTGTGATGTCATCAGCGTGACGTCACCATCGCGGCTACATCCACCGGACACGAAAGCACTAAGAGCTGGCCCTATCAATGCTGTGCACTCAAAGGCATATACCGTTCTGGTGACCCTTCTTACACTCTCCAACAGCACACTGCACGTGACTTGGAAGAACAGAGTCACAAGTTGCAAGAGCTTCGCATCGAGGCCTCGGAACTGGCGGAGAAGACGGGCGGGAGAAGACGTCTCGCCAGGGTTGCAAGAGATGGCCGATCAACTGACATCGCTACAAAAGAAATGCCAGGTAGGTCTGCCATGAACTGTTGAGTGTTGCTCCTTAAAACCCCACTTGTAAACACATTGTAAACGACCTGCTTTGGTAAGCAGTGTGGTTTCTTTGTATACTTTTGGAAATCCAGAAACATTGTTGAACAGACAGTGCTTTACGTGATTTATTGGGCATAAAATGTGGTGTGGGCTGGATTAGAACAGTGACATGAATGCCAAAACGCCCCCATAATAGTAATTGTCCTTCATCTTCACAATGCATCTCTTCTGTCCTGGGTGGGCTGGATTGGCAAAGTTTTAATTTTTGTGGTTGAACTTTACTATTGCTGAACTGGGCCACATATTCACTTTGTGAGCTAAAATCCAGTAGAGTGGTGCAAAAATAAAAGGAAGAATAGAGGCACTAGTGCAGTGGTTCTCAACCACTGCTCTACTATTGGACGATTACACTAGCAAAAGGTTAAATGAAGGAAACTAAGTGCGTGCAAACCAACTTTAAAGCTCTGAAACAGAGAATAATCAATCCTGCTTGCTCGGCACACATGACTTGGTCTTTTACCCTTGAAGGACAGCCAGCATCAATCAAAAGTAAGTTTATTGTTTGGCTTCACTGACAGTCGAGGTCTTCGAGACCTCAAGAAGGTCTTTAGGGTCTCCGAAGGGTCTGCGGACCTCCATATGAGAACCACTGCACTAGATAGAGCATACCTGCAGCAGCACACAGTCGACATTACCACGTTAACAACTAATGGTTCGTAAGCAGCATTATTGACCCAGGGGTCCGCTTCAATTCCAGTTAAGGAGCTGATAGCACCAAGATGTTTGAGTAGCACCCTCTTATGGCTCTTTTCTCTTATGTCACGACAAGAGAGATGATCTTCCTCTCCCGGAGCATGGCCTGCTCATGTTTTCTTAGTTTCCTGATCTTTTCTAATGGTTTCAATATCTTTCCCACCAGGAAATTCTGGAGTCCCTGGAGGAGGAGCTTCACGAGGCTCAAAGTTACAACAAGGCGCTGCAGGAGACGGAGAAGTGGCTGCTGCAGATGTCCTTCCCGGTCATGGCGCAGCACTCCCTGCAGGTCCTCAACAGGCAGCAGACCCAGGAGCAGCTGGACAAGTACAAGGTGGGCCGACATTTTAGCGTGAAACATTCTTTGGCTAGGTGTTTGGGCATTTGGTGAAGCTCCAGATAAAAGTGAAGCCTGGATATAGCTTGGCCGCGAGGCTCGACACTGATTGGGTGAGGAATGGGAGAGGAGGAGTGAGGTGCCTGTCGCTGATTGGTTAACGGGGAGGTCATGTGACCAGAAGGTTAGGCAAGGAGGAGCCTGACTACCTGTGCGCACTGAGGTAGAGGAGATAGAAAGTATGGAAGGCTCTGGAAGATCGCCAGGTTTATCGGCCAAATGAGCAGTAGTATCACTTTATTCTAGGAACAACTATCAAGTGCACATATGGTAAGTGTTAAAATATATGATGAAGAGCGCCGTGAACGTAGGTGTCTGGCGTATCGAAACCCAGAGTATCGCTAAACGTTTGTGGTGCTAGAAAGTTTCACGTTGTGAGGGATAGCGCGCACTGAACGGGCCCGCCCCGCGGATGCGCGGGGGAACGGGAGTAAAAGAGGAAGAAGCGGCAGTGAAGAGCGATCGTACGTGAGACTGGCGGCAGGTGACTCGAACGGTTTCGGAAGTGGCGTAGTGTGGATCGATGACCTATCAACGTATGCAACACAACTGCCTAACAATTTATCATAAATATTTTTTTCTTGTGCATCTTTGTATTACAGGGTGAAACAGGAGACGGCAGGCTCTTAAATCGACCGCAAACTTCGGTTTCTTAACCTATCGCGCTCTGACTTTGTGCAGCGTTGCCCCCAGATGGTGCATTTTTTTTGTAAAATTTGCAAAGAGCGAACCTACCTGAGGAAAAAGTAAAGAAAGAAAAAGGCTTAGCTCCTATGGAAACGCAGCTGACCGCCACCGGTCTTCAAACAACACGGCGCCAAGCCGCACGGGAGACAAGAGATGGCGCAACGAACGCCGCCGACCGACGAGCATACGGCGCCGAGTCACGGCACTTTGAGCAGACGATCTTTTGACTCAAAAGCGGCTCCGCTTCCGCAGCCGGCGACATTTGCAGAAACAAAACAGGCGCGGTAACAACAAGGAACTGCAGTTCCTTGTCTGCTAGACACGAGCGGCGTCTCGGCGTCGTCTGCTCGTTCGTTGGCGGCAGTTGGCGTCGCGACCGCTTGCGCCATCTCTTGTCTCCCGTGCGAAAACGGCGCGTGTGTTTGAAGACCGGTGGCGCCACCGCGTTTCCTAGGAGCTAAGCTTTCTCTTCTTTACCTTTTCCTCAGGTATGTTCGCTCTTTGCAAATTTTACAAAAAAAATGCCATCGAGGGGCAACGCCACGCAAAATCGTAAGCGCGGAAGGTTAAGGAACCGAATTTTCCGGTCGATTTAAAGAGCCTGCTGCCTCCTTTGTTTCACCCGGTAGAAGTACTTTCCTCTACTCACCCTGCCTCCTTTCTTATACACAACTCTATGAAGTGCACCTTGCAGGAAATCGTCTAGTGGCATGCGGATTCCTGCATCAGCAAGTGTGCTTCCCCTTGGCTAGATACCGATGCATTGCAGGAAAGCAGCTAGCTTCGTGTGGGTTCTCGTGCCACACAGTTTGCATTTATGCGATGCACTTGTACTCAGCAACAAGGCATGCTTACTGGAATAGAACTCGGTGTACTGCCTGTAGAATCAAAACCACTGCTTTCAGGGCTACATTTGAAATGTTGAAACCTTTTAAGGCAAATGCCGAAGTGCTCATGAGCTGAATAAATATTCGCAATCTCTAAAAATTCCGCCAACTTCACAAGGGGATATCATGGGTTAGTTGGGACAACATCACCAACTTTAGATAAGAAAGCGTGAGAGGCAAAACAAGACAAGTCACAGGAGTACACAAACAAATCATTTCTTTTAGTTATGTAAGTATTAAAGGCACTTTCAATGAATCAGTCAATCAGGTTACATTTTGCTTTGTCACAGTGCCCCCAACACTTTCAACCGAACAGTTGGGCTATAATTTGCTTCTTAATGGTGCCCCCAATGCTTTTAATGTTCCGACTCAATCAACGAGGTTCCATTTTGCTCCGTCGTGGTACGTCCCCAGGGCATCCTGGCCGAGGTGAAGCAGTACCAGTCCACCCTGGACGAAGTGAAGGCCAAGGGTCGGCGACTGGTGAACCGCTACCGCAAGGACTCTCCCCAGCTGGAGCAGCAGGTCCAGTCGCAGCTGGACAACATCCAGGAGAGCTACGACGCACTCTCGCAGGGGCCGTCCAGGTTGAGGGTGAGCAGACCACGCCCACATCACGGTGCCCTGAGCACCTCTCCGACTGGTGCGTTTACCGCATCCTCAAAAGTGACGACATCACGGAAGTGTCATGTCGTTGCCTGCAGCAATCCTGGCGGCATCCCGAACGGAAATGGCAACTGCGAGAGTCCTGATATTGGCAGCCAACGAACATTTTGTTTTAACAGAGACTGTGTTTCAGAGCTGCTTTCCGAGCCTAGGGCTTCATTGAAACTTGTATTGAAAACTACGATAACATGGCCAGTTTTCTTTGCAAAAGTCTGTGTCCGTCCGTGGGAGTCGATCCACCGACCTCTTGCTCTGTAATTTGGCACCCTATCCCCCGAACTGTCAAACTGACTTTGGTTAGCAAGGCTATGCGGAAAGCAAGTCGTCTGCTTCTTGCGCAGCAGTAGCAGTGACTTCAGAACGACGCCGAACTCCGATTGGCTTTGATTGAAAGTGATAGTGGGTAGACCTCAACGCTAGATGTCTTGAGGTCTACCCACTATTTTTTTCAAGGAGCTCAGCGTTTTGACATAATCGCAACCCCATTGCGAGAAGCAGACAAAGTTGCGCTCCTTATAGTTGGTATAGACCAACACGCGGCTCCGACGTCGCACCGCCTGCGGTGGCGTTTGCTCACACCCGGTGTGGGAAAATGCTGACACGGTTGTAAACAGCACGTTGGCCTATTTGTGTACACTGCGGGGCACTGTTAGTGCAAACATTGTATTGGTGGGCGTCAAACTTTACCGTTGCTAAGGTTAGTGCCCCGAACGAGCACTTTCCAACGCAGTAGTAGCTTTTAAGGCAGCCCTTCGAGTCTAAAGGATAAAAAGAATGCACCGGCGATTGCTTGTTTGTGCCAACAGCGTCACATCCTATACTTGCGGCGTTGCAAACACTTTGTCGCCCCAACGGTGGGAGGGGCCCAGACACGCCACTTGTTATATCTGTGTCCCAACCTTCTCCGTAGGACTAAGATGCGTACGTTTAAATTTCTGTCTGATGTCTTCTTCATTACTGCGCATAAAGGCGGCTAAATTTCTATCTTTATGGCATGCAGGCTCGCCTGGAGAGCGCCCTGCAAAAGTTTGTGAGCTACGAAACGACGCTCGACGTCTGCGACCTGCTGCTGGCCGAGCTGGAGCCCAAGATCGCACAGCTCGCCGACGACACGCCCAAGACGCCGGAAAGAACCAAGATCAAGCTGGAAACGTGCAAGGTCGGTTTGGTCGAGGCACAGCGTGCGGGTGTACCGTAGCAGATCGAAAGAGAAAGGAACTTCATATGTCTTTCTTGTGTTTTTAGACGAATTTAGTACTTAAAGGAATACTCTGTTTTATACTTAGTGTACAATGTTGTCAATGCTGCTGGCGCAAGCATGGGGCTTGATCTTGCTGATCATTTGCATACATTCTCGCACAAACGAAACCATAGATAAAGCCACACGCTCGAGCCACTACCTCTGACAGCATTGTATTGTAATTATGAAACGGAGTATAGAGTGGTAAATATATTTAATCATAAAACCGTAAATAGACGATCTCAGAAACCACTTTAGTAAGTCCTTCTCAGGTGAAATCAGTTCACTTTCCAGCTGATTATGGAAACTGAAATGAGGCGGTCCAGCTGGATTCCAGCTGGACCCAGCTGAATCCAGCTGACCCCTCATTTCCAGTTCCATAATCCAGCTGGAAGTGGACTGATTTTCGCCTGGGGTTTAAAACTGTGGAAATCATGCACCTAGGGAGCAAGTAAAACCGGCTCAATGGCCGACTTCTGATTGGTGCGCGGTAGAACTGCTTAGAACTGCTACAAATCTAAGTTTCAGGCATCTTCAGAGATCAAATATAAGCAATTTTTCTTCTTTAAAACAATTGATCTCTAAGTTTAGTGAGCTCATGCAGGTTGACTTTTTTGTGGTGCATCGCAGACTATTCTACAATCCTCCGAAAATTGTCATATTTTTAAGTGAGTGCAACACGCTAGCTATTTGTTAGGCAAGAGAAGTGAGGTTCCCACAAGAATGCTGCTACAATGCGGGTTTGTGTCATCTGTGGCCCAATTCAGCTTGGCGGTACTTTCCACGTTGCAATGCAGGGTCTGATGTCCCAGCTGGTAAACGCGAGGGTTCAGCTGCAAGAGGCCATCCAGGCATGTGTGGAGGCCGTGTCCTCGGTGAGCAGGCCGTCCAGTCCTGAGCTGGGCACCATGTTCAGCATGCCTGAGCAAGAGGCCAGCATCAAAATTCGGCTCCAGGACAACATTGAACAGGTCGGTCACTCAGCCAGCACACTTCTCTTCCTCTTTGGTAGCAAAATGGCTGCAATACTAGCCATGGTTTTGCAAATATCTGGAAACTGAGGTTTAGTGGCAAGAACGATGTGGTAGTGTTAATGAACTGTAGCAACTTGCTTAACTCCTTAAGCCATTATAAAATCAGTAACCACATTTTTTTTTATGCAATAAATTAAGAGTAGGTTTCCGTGCCGCAAAGCAGCAGCGGGGACCGTGGTTTTTGGAATTGGCCTCAATAAATTGGTGTTTATTTTAACGAGATAAAATCGCTGTTTACCCGTTTCTGTTGTACTGCCACGACTCCGGCTCATAAGCTTGGTGGAAAAGGTGTGCAACCAAGAAAGGAGCAGTGCGCAAAGGGAAGCGAATGTCCAGCAGCAGCTAGAACAAAGTGTAAAAGTTGTGTTCACCTTTGTTTGGCTGTTTAAGCCATCGTGTTTATATATAATTGAGGAAGCCACATCTCCTTTGTGGATTGTCACGTTATTAGCAACCCTGATCCACTTACATACAAGATATACCAGATATGCATTTCTACTAAACATCTAATGATTGAATTTGTGGCTCTTCTTCTTGCACCCATCAATCTTATAACATTTGGGGTCTGTGTTAATTAGTGGGCCGATGTGTGGCCGAGTGTGTTAAAGCGCCGCAGCTGGGTGCTTGTTGAGCGAAACCTCGCTCTGCAGAACCCAGTTATCCTGGGCTTAATCCCTGTCCCCGGTGCTCTTTATCCGGATGAACATCGTACTGGCGTGCGGTCGTGTACCACTACTGCGTCGGGGATGTCAAAGACCCCAGGCTAGCGGTGGTACCGCTCCGGCTAAATTTCTTATCTACATTAGAGAAACTCATTGGGGCTGACTAACTTCCTACTGTCTATACAAACACAGAACGCAGTTTGTTTAATAATAAATGCAGAAGGCCAGAAATTCTCATTATTAACCGTTGCTCTTGAAAGGAAAAGACTGCGATTGTGTTGCAAGGGTCTGGGGAGCACGAGGGCACAACGGAATGGTAGGGGAGCACTCTAAGGACAATGGGGCTAGGCAAACGGGGAACGGGGGAAGGGGAAGAACCGGGGAGAGGGTGGGGCAAGAAAATGTGTGGAGAGGGGAAGGTGCGCAGAGGCGACAGTTGGGACCGGGAGAATGGAGGGCGAAGTTAAGCCTACAAGTTGTTTGGAGCACGATCGGGAAACCCAGCGGCGTTCACGTCCAGACGATACCTCGTACAAAGGTAGCGGGGTTTTCTTTGTTCCAGCTGGAAGGGCACGTGAGCCAGCTGGAGGAGCTGCTGCGGGGCTTTGAGGAGGCCGGCCGGCAGAGGACCGCCCTGGAGGACTGGCTGACAGAGAAGCAGTCGGCCGTCTCGCAGCTGGCCGCCTCCCGACTGACCCCTCAGCCGCTGCTGCTGCACTCCCAGCTCAGGCAGCTGGAGGCGAGTCCACCAACACACTCCTGCACCCTACCTCCTCCTACACCCTACCTCCCTCCTACACTCTTCCTGCTGTACTGCACCCCCTTCAAAGCAGTAGGGAGAGCCGATCACTGCAATCTATATACACAGCACTGGCAAATGACAAGCTTGAAGACATGTTTAGACCTAAAGAAAAAAGATTGAGGTACACCTAACCACTTCTTATGAGTTATGAATGCGAAAGCATGTACAGTCGGCACGGAATGAAACGCGAACGGGTGCATGGTTTTCGCTAGATGCTGCAGCACCTGAACCAGATGGGAGCTGCAAGAAGATGGCTCCTCCTTCGATGTGTTAGACTCTTTCTCAGTGCATTCAAACCTTCGGTGTTGCGTCCCTAGGTGACTCAGCGTGGGTCGAAAACCATGCGCTCCTTGTTCGCGTTTCATTCCGTGCCGACTGTACATCGTCCTTGCTCTACGCATGTTGGCGCACTGGCTGGCGCTGACCTGGCGCTGATGGACACGCAGCGCCATGAGGTGGCCGGTCGTTGAAATTGACGCGCTCATTCACCGACCGGTCACTTCATGACGCAGCGTGTTTGGTGAACGGGAGCCTTGTCGACGCGCGCTAGCCAATGGGATTGAAGCGGTGAAGGTGCCGTGACTAGCTTTGCGCGTGGTTACAGTTTCATAGCTGGGAGCTGGGTTGACTTGGAGAAGGATTTACAAGTTGTTTGGCGTGGTTTCAAAGCTGATGACATAGGCCCGCTCCATGGAACAGTTAATTCTTTCGCATTAAAAAAACGGCCTGCACTGTGACATTTCACCGTGCTCAATGTCACAGCGCACTTTTTTTTTTTTTTTTTTTAGGGTTAAAACATATTTTTAGTTTTATTATTCACCAAGCTCGCTTTATAGATTGCAGCGATTGGCTCTTTTAAGTGTTTTGGTGGTAAAGTAAACACTCCAGATTTCTTGGAGTGTGAATGGCCTTAGTGCTGGACTTTCTTCTATGTCAGACAGATTGGGCACAAGTTGAACTCCGACGCGGCACTCGCGTCTAATTTGCACCTCGCGGCAACGTACAACCTCTAGCTTACTCGATTCTACATGCCATAAAGTACTGTAGTTAGTAAGAGCTTTTTACTTAAATTGCTGGCTCTCAGCAGTATCTGGTAGCTTCGCAATTAAACAATAAGACACAGAATGAGCTATGTCTTATGGCCAGCACTTCATTTGGAGGGGCAATGATGTGTAGGATATAAGTGCGCCGTGCACCAATAAAGTGTTTGTTACGGGTCGGTGCTCTTCCTCCGTAAATAATAATTTTTTTGCAAAGTCTCCTAGCCCGCCTAGATGAAAAACAGTGTCGGGGCAAAGTCAGTAGATTTGTTGACCGGAACCATGTGCTCACTAAGTGCGGAGCACAAATAGATGAGCTGTTTCGTTTTTCTTGTTTTCATCCCCAAGTTTGATTAAATCTCGGCTTCAAGTTCAAAGACGCGCGAGCAAAGGTTGCATAGCCACTTTCTCCCCGACCGATCTGAGTGACCAATGATTGGCCGTCCGATTGCAGGACATAAAGCAAGAGGTTTCTGAAAAGTTGACAGCCGTGGATGCCCTAGAGCTCAAGTCTGGGCTGCCGGGTCCCAGCGAGGCCTCCCCTTCGGGATCGGCTGCATCAGCTGGAGGCCCAGGTAAGCACGGAGCGGTCACATCGTCCCGTGGTTGTGGTGCCTGCAACGTGTCTCCGATTGACGTGTCTACTGCGTCCTCAAACGTAGTTCCTCGATTTATGCCTAATGATGTTATAGAAATGTCACGCCGTTGCCTGCCATGATCCTGGCGGTAGCACGGCAGTAGAAGTGGGTGTGGCAGGTGTCCGTTTTGCCGCAAGTCGCTCCATCGTCGGTAGGAATGTCGTGACCCTGCCGAGGTTCAAGTTCGACCGGGTTCAATTTTCTCGAACTGCGAACTAAAAGTTTGACAAGAGTTCGACCGAAGTTCGGCTGTCGTGCGCACGCGCAAAATCGAGAAAGACGGGCGGCTAGCAACTGAGTACGACGGCAACAAGACACCGAGTCGCCGGCACTACGCTCGTACCTACCGACATGCCAACACACTGACAAGTCTGGCAAGTCGTCGCAAATGCAAACTATAAAAGCACAGAAAAAAGAAAGACCGGCTTAAACAGTGATTTTTGACCTGCTCTTGTGTTTTGCGCCAATACTCTTTACGTGTTCGTGGGAAGTTCGCTTCCAACGTTGGTTCGCCTCGAGTCAGTGGTGCCCAGCACGAAAAAGTTGTTCCCATTTTTTTCCTATTCGTTTCCATCAAAAGCTGAAAGCTGACACTATCGTATAATCGTACAATCAATCGCGCTCTGCACGATTGATTGTACGAAGCTTGGCAATCCCTGTCAGGCAAAGTGCATACTACATTTGTAAACGCCGACGATAATTTACTCGCTTACTATGCACGCCCCTGCAACTCCGTTGCCCTTTCGGCATACAGGAAGCGAAAGCAACATAATCTTCCCGACGTACTAACACTGGAGCAAGCGGAGAAAACGACGAACAAACACGAATCTCCCTGGCCGTTTTAGTTCCGAGGGTGTTAATTCGTGTTGGCATGCTCCTCTTTAATGATTTTACTGAAGCTTTGTAATGGTCAGGCATACTTTTTTTAGCAAAATAAAGCGGAACAATGTCGCAAATTTGTCAAATGTAAAATAAAGTATGATGGACAAAACTAAATGTTACAGCCCTAGTAATATTTACTTATGTAGAGACTAGACACTGTGTCTCTTGGGGGAAAACTTAGAAACAGCAAAACAGTGAATTGAATGACTAGATGTTTGAAAACATACACACGTTGTCTTTGTGTTTCAACAAAATCAAGTTAAATGTTGAACCATCGATAGACAAAACTCACCGAAAAAAGGCTCCTCTTCTTGGAGTATCGGCTCAAACTTAAGTTAGCACCGATGCAGCATCGTGTCAGCGTTGTATCACTAATAGAGTGTAAAACAGCGCTGTACCAGCAAGGTCGGCGCTATTTTCAGCGCCTACCAATAGCACCGAGGTAACACCGTGGCGTAAGTCCGAACGGGCCTCAATGGTGCCAAGCATGGGGCTCTTGCTGTTGTAATTTGAATTGGTTTGGATTGGATTTCCTCCCCGCAGGTTGCTCAGGTGGCCAGCATGAGGACAGCCCAGCTGGAAACCTTGGAAGAGTATGGCTCGCTGGCAAGTCAGGTGGAGACCAGGCTTGCCGCGGTGGAGTCTTCTCTGGAGACGACGCATCGGCCAGCCGTGGCAGATGCCAAGCAGCGCCTGCAGATGCTCAACGTAGGATTTCTCTCTTTTAAGGGCAACTCCGATCAATATAAATGCCAAAATAAATATCTGGTATCGCTTTAGTGGCACGAAATACGATCACCGCCGAAACATTACGTCAAAGTGAAGCCGTGCACTCCACTAAAACCAGTTTTAAAGATGCAACCAGTTGGTCTTTATCGGGCGACAAGCGGTTATCTTTTAGTCGAAGAACGCCGGGCGGTGCACCCTTGCGACATCATGTCGCAGTGGAGCTGTGATCGATATGTTGTATAGCGCATACCGCAGCACAACGGTGACGTCACGTCGCGGCTGACGGCTGATGATCACCATTGCCGTCCCTCTGGCAGATAGCTGCGGTTTTGCTGTAGATGCTCGAAACCAAACCTTGAGCCGTGATACTTATAAACCTACATGCAATATCGAAAAAAAATTTATAACTTGTAATTCAGGGACACAGCTTTAGCTGGAAACAGTCGTAATCCCAAATTTTAAAAATATTTACTGGAGTTGCCCTCTAACGTGAGGGCCAGTGCTCTAACAAGGTCTCGTTGCAGGTGTTGCTGGACGAGGTCAATGGCATTGGCGGCAACGTGGCCGAGCTGAGAGGCAAGATGGCCGTGCTGACCAAGTGTCTCGAACCAGCTGACAAGGCCAAGTGTGACGACCAGCTCAAGTATGAACCGGTTATTTGGTGTATTCACACTCGTTTAGAGGGCTCACTCTGTATTAACACTGTTTCTATAATAAAAAAACATTTATTTTTTTTATTTTATTTTATTTTGGTATTTTTTACAGAGGTATACACAAATTTGGGCTGTGAAGCCAGCTTATGGCGGCTTGGCCTTTCTGCAATACAAATGTATCGCGATGAATTTTGCATGACCAGATAATTTCTGCGTTGGCTTTGCAGCTCTATTTACACTTCATATTGAAGCCACAGAAACTCCAAGAGCAAACCAATATAAAATTGTTAAAAAAAAATACTCGGGGAAGTCGGGAATCTTTTCTCGTCCTCGATCTGACACTTAGACGCTACGAATCATCATGTCCTTTTGACCACTTGGTATGTGCTTTGCACTTTCAAATCAGTTAGGTTTTACCAGGGTGGTTGAGTAGATTCCCTCGTGTAAAACTGGAACAGGTGGGCACCGTAGCTACTCTCGTCACGTTTTTACGAGTGCATTTTGTTTTCTTTGCCTAAGCGAAGGCAGTAAAAGCGCGGCACTGCTGGTGGCTGGCTGCAGGTGCCTCGAGGGAAGATGCGAAGAGCTGCGGAAACGCGTGCTTCGGCGAACCAAGAGTCTGGATTTGATCCAGTCGGGGCTGGACGGCCTCTACTCGGAGGCAGCGTCCACGGAGCAGTGGCTGCAGGAGAAGAAGTCTGCCCTGGAGCAGCTCCCAAACCCGGGATACCAGAGCACCAACGTGGAGGCAGCTCTCCAGAGGATAAAGGTGGGCCGTTGGCGCTGCTACCATATCAGCACTCTATTCACTCCTGAACTGAGAGTGCAGTGGAAGCTATGTGCTTGTTGGACCAGTCATACGTCTATCCATAGCCTCCTCTATACTCACAAAGCCCGGCAGTTCGACGACGGAGCCATAGGAGTGCCCAGTTGCAGATTTGGAGCGCGAGGATCTGGTAGCACAGAGCATCAAAAGAGCCATTTCTCGGGGAACCTGGACGTCAGCGCACAGCTCTTACAGCAGCAAGGACCCGAAAAACACTTGTTCGCTCGGGAGTGTGTTTCGGCATCTCGCTGCAGCGGGGCGCCAGTCACGTGGCTCTCATCTCATCCATTGTCTGCCGCTCCACCTTTCCCATTTCGGCGGCTACTTCTCGTGGCGATCTGCCAGGCTTTATCGGTATATAGGAGGCTATGGTTTATCTCACTCCCACCCATACCCACTCACGAAGGATGGGATTAAGGGATGAACAGGAGGCGGTTGATCGGTTTGGCAAGCATAAAGCTCCCACCACACTGTCAGCTATGCTGTTTAGTGTAGGCAGCATACCAGAGAGGAACCTAACTTGTCCCAAGTTTGGCAATCCAAGGCGCCTAACTTAGATCTAATAGGGTTTTACTACAAGGCTCTTGGTTAGGGCCAAAGTACTTCGCTTTGGCCCCAACCAGTCAAAAAGTGCCAAAGTCTGCCTTTTTTTTTTTTTTTCGGTTAACCAGATGGCTGCGCCATACACGAGCCATAGATGCCAGGTGACTGCCAAACAACCAACACTGGAGCCTAGTTCTCACTTTTGCTTGGAAGCTGAGGCCCCAAGGTTGCCAGATGACAACTGATTAACTGGGCACTGTAGCTTGACTCAGTCCCAGACTCTGGCCAAAAAATGTTGAGTTTGGTTAAACATTAGTTTGGGCTTTCACAATGCTAAATTCCCGCACAGAAACCAAAATTTGACCCAACGGACTGTGCTACCCAGGCAGAAATAGGATTGCTGTACTATTGGCATATATACTGTGCCCCATTACATATCCTGCTACAGTTTGCCAAGATGTAAGGTATTTGCAATCAAACTGTAGATTCAACCTTCCAACACCAAAAATGAACACCGCAAGCACCAAAGTTGTGGGGGAAAAATAAATCCCCCAAAAAACCCCCAAACTCGAAGAAACATAGACCCTGAGAACACGGAACCCTACTTATAATTAGGGTTCCCTGTTTTCGGATAAATAAAAAAAATCCGATAAACACTCGCCAATAAATGTTTTGCCAAGTCGGATTTATCTGGAAAACACCGAATTTTGACGTCTCAATGAAAAAATAAAAAGCAAAAAAGCCTGTGTTTTTCAAACAAACTTCACAAGAGCAGAGGATCAGTGGACCTGAGGAGATGCCTCTTCAGTTTCCTTTGAAATCTCGAACTGCTGACAAAAGGGGTTTCCCTTTTAGCTCGTCAAGGTTCCTTCGGAACAATAAATCAAAGCACCCCGACTTCATTTTTTTTTTTAATTAGGATATACAATTAAATAAACTCTCAATATCAGAAAAGTGGGAATCTAGAAAAATAAACTCCAGTGAACCTCGAATCTTCAGCGAAAAATAAAACTCAGAAAAACACCTTCCGAATATTCTGAAGAATAAACTCAGAAAACACGGAATCTTGCTGATAATATACGAGGATTTAAACAGTATCGAAATATTAAGGTGGGCTATAGTCATTACCTATATGAGAATGGCAAGGGAGCACTTCAGTTGTCCCTAATCCGATGAAAGCTTTCTACCTTTGACAGCGCTTCAAAGTCTTGTGCACTTCGAGCGCGCGTGCACGGCCAAGGCACGGCGGAAGGCATGAAGTGCATGCTGGTAGCTGGGCGTTCGAAAGACACGCCGTGCCAATCTCACTCTGTCAGTGAACGCAGACTCACTCGACTCGCTTGACTCACTTGAATCACTTGACTCAGTTGACTCGATTGACTCACATCTCCCTCCCGTGTCCCCCTTCTCCCTTTAGGCGGAGCAACGCGAAGTGGAGAACAAGCGTGCCGTGGTACAGGACTTCGAGAAGCGCATAGAGTCGCTCTCGCACGAGCTGGACAGCCTGGACGCCCAGCAGCTGGAGCAGACCCTGGGAGACCTGCGGACTCAGTTCTCAGACCTGCTGTCCCTGCTGGCCTCGCGCGCAGACGACCTCACGGCTCTACTAGGCAGCGCCTGCCAGCTGGACGACGAGCTCGAGATTGTGCGCCAGTGGCTGCGTGAGAAGGAGCAGGATTTGCGTCGCATCGGGGCGCCCGCTGAGGACGCGGCCGAGCTGCGGAACCGCCTCGAATCCGTCCAGGTGGGGCCTGCATCAATCAATAATTGAAGTCCGTTACTGGAACGTGTGTACCTGTGTTTTAGCAAAAGCTAAAACGCAGGTTGTTATTGTTGGGAGACAAGCTGTTGTCTCCCACTTGCCCTCATGACGTCACGCGAGGCCGATTTCAGGCTGTTTCGTGGTTGCCCACGTAAGGCATGAGTTCCCGAACTGGGTTGTTGGTAACATGGGCGTTGCCCAGAATATTTTCGGGCATTCCCCAATATTCCAAATGTTTTGACCGTCCCTGATTCTGAGTAAAGAGTTTTTCCTTTTAAAGCCATAGTTTAGCAGATATATTCAATCTACTGGCACACAACGGTGTGCCAAACGCTCCCTGGTATTGGCAATGCTCTTTATGTGGTCGTGGCCTATAGTCTCCTGTACCGCTTTATAGCACTAATGCCGGGGCTGGGAAGGGTTCTTCGGCGTCAAGAAAGATAGGCGTTCCTCGAGATAGAAACGTTTGGGAACCCCGGATGTAAGGAACTCGAGATCTAGCTTCGAAAGTATTTTTCTGTCGTATGTTTAAAATGGCAGGTTGCTACAGTTCACCCTATGACGGTCGTCGCCGTACATGTACGTTAGTGATTACAGATTTTAAAGTGACCGCTTAACAAGAAACTGCATGCACCGCGGAAGGTGTTGCTATTATTTAGTATGTCCTGGGCGAACTATAAGCTTATGATCAACCAAATCTGCCAAACTTCAGATTCTACAAAGTTTGACACATGCCAAACTTTTGAAGGAAAGTAAGTTGGGCAAAGATTCGGCAAACATTTGCGCATGCGCGATAATGCGACGGGGCCATGGATTTGCAAATGGACAATGTGCGGTTACCATCGTACAGTGTAGTACTAACAGCGGTTGTGGCGAGGTGCGGAGTAGGCGACATGCTAACTGGCTGTTTGTCAGTTTTTGTGAGTGTGGTTCTCTTCCATATTTTCTGCCTCAAGAACAGATCGACCAGGAATTGTTATAGTCCACTGCACAAGTGACAAATGATGCGGTACATTCTGGATAACGTGATTTTCATTTGATCTTTCCAGCAATGCAACAAGGTAGTTGCGACATTGGCTAACAAGTACTTTAAAGCACTTCTTGCAATTATAGCAATGCTGTTGGCAGCTCAGTAGTGGTTTGTGCCAAAAAAAAATAATATTGCTTTTTAATTAGCGTTATTTTACGTTTTTCATCTCTCCGCATAAAACTAAACACAGAACTATCATGCTCGACAATGCACATATCCCACATTCCTAACTCTTCCCATCTTCCTAAACGTCCGCGTGCGCCCTAACATCAAAAACCGGCATTTTAAAAGTTAAAAACGAGGCATTGCGAAAATGGGATGCAGACTTTCGTGCAAAGCTGGCGTCAAGCAACTCAAGTCGAAAAATATGCATACTTACAATAATATTGTTATCTCTTCTGTTGGAGGCTCAGCAGTTGTTGCATTCATGTTTGTGTACGAATGGGTGACTCGCAGACAAAGTAAGAACACAGTGTTACTGCCTTTATTTTAGCAATGTACACACTTGCAGGCTTGCACTGGTGAGGCCGCAAAACCGAAACTCGCGTATCGTGACTGCGCCCACTACTACTCAACCTCGTTGTCACACCACTTCTGCAAAAAGTCACTGTAAAATTGCCAGTAAACACGCAAAAATGACACCTATACTTTTATCTCATAGAATATATCACCTTATTTAGTAATAACTTTGTCAATATGCATTATATGTTGTATTGCAGGGATATTTAAATATTATTTTTTAAGTCTGGCAACAATGTATTTTTGCTGAATCTTTGCCGAATCCTTAGGAAAGTTTGGTAAAACTTTGGCTTTGCCGAATCTTCGTTTTGGCAAAAGTTCGGCCCACCACCACCATAAACGTTATATTTACCTGGTGTTTCGCTTTGCTAGGCTATTTATAGTTTCCAAATTAGACGCTCTGCACACGTGATGCTCACTTCGCATACCGGTCACTCTGGTTAGGTGCCAGTGGTGTCCAATGGGAGCACTGGCTCTTCCGATTCATACTTGCAACGCTTTTTGGAATTAAATTCAGAGGATGAGAGCTCATCATCCGACGGAGGAACTCTTTGAAGTACCTCCGGTTAGGTACACATCGCGACACTGTTAGCGCAAACACGACATCGGCACATTTTCGCATTTTACTTCTAAATAGTATTAGCGACCACAAAATTTTATCACTTACATTATAGAACAAAATGAGCTCTTTCCGTAGCAAAAATAACTTGGATGGCATCCCTTGGTTTCAAAGAGAGAAACTGTAAAAACCGGCGATCGCTTGTTCGCGCTAACAGTGTCGCGCTCTGTACCTGGAGCTGCTGGGATGCCGCAGAAGCAGACGTGTCAAAATTAAACCGATTGGAAGGAATGGGAGAACTTTTTGCAGTCAATATTTTTATTTGGTGCTTCTAAAACTAAACAGCTTGCAAGCACTGTATGTGCTCCATGTAATAGTTAAGAAAAAACCTGTTCATTCGCGCTTTCTTTATACTATTTCTTTGGAAACAAAACCGGACCACTGTGAAACATCTTTAGGGAAAAAAAGCTCGACCGTTGAAGGGTTAATTCATTGAGCATATTTTTTTCTGCCCGCCAAAACCCTGATAACCCATTGATGTAAATGAATTGAGGGTTCTCTATCATGACCGTATTAACGGCCACAAATATTTGCTTCTGAAATTATTTGATTCGATCCGAAAATATTCTAAAGAAGGAACTATACCGCATTTACTCGCATAATGAACGCACTTTTTTTCCGAAAAATCGAGGCAAAGTTGGGGGGTGCGTTCATTACGCGAGGTAAAATTTTTGCGTCCGTATTTACTCGCATAATGAACGGACCTTTTATCCCGCAAAAATCGACGTAACTTCTTGTCTCTTTGCGCGCGGCGCGGAGACTCCAAAACCAAACTGCGATGCGCAAAAAAAAAAATGCCCCTCTTCATGTTTTTGTTTCTTGCTTCTGTGTTTGTTTTTTTTCCCCCGCCTTTCGCAAGTTATTTTGTTTGCCCACGCTGCCCATGCTTTCGAGACCTCGCTGCATCAGGGTAGAAAAGTGCATTCATTTCGAGGGCTTCTCGGTTCTCTTTCCAAAGTGCGAGGAGGAGGCGAGGGCAGGATGCCTTCATTATGTGCGCTCTGCTTGGGCGAGGGTTTCTCTGCTTTTCTTATCTCCTTGCGCGCGGCGCGCGACCCTGGAACCAAACTGCGTCCTGCGAAAAAAAGAAAAGAACTCCTCTTTATGCTTTTTTCGTTTCTCTTCATTCCGTGTTTTTTTTTTTTTTGCCGTCTTTCGTAAGCTGTTTCGCTTTGCTTAGGCGAGGGCTTCACCGCTTCTCTTTCCTATCTTCTTGCGCGACGCGCGCGGCTCGCGACCAACCTGCGTTGTGCAAAAGAAAAAAAAGCAAAAAAAAAAAGCTCCTCTGTTTTGTTTTTTTCTTTCCTCTTGGTTCCGTGGATTTTTTTTTTTTGCCCCCTTGCGCAAGCTGTTTTGTTTCGCTCTGCTTAGGCGAGGGCTTCTCCGCTTCTCTTTCTTAACTCCTTGCGCGCGGCGCGCAAACCAAAATCCAAACTGCGCTGTGCAAAAAAAAAAAAAAAAATCTTTCTTATGCTTTTTTTTGCTCCGTTGGATCTTTTTAAATTTTTTTAACCCCTTTCACAAGGCGTTTTGTTCGCTCACGCTGCACATGCATTCGCGACCTCGCTGCACCAGGATAAAAAAGTGCGTCCATTTCCGCGCGTGGAGGGAGGGGGTCAAAATTTTGACGTCCCAGTTGGAGGTGCGTTTATTACGCGAGGGAAAAAGAAAGTCGCAATTTTGAGAGCCGACTTGGGGGGTGCGTTCATTACGCGAGTGCGTTCATTGTGCGAGTAAATACGGTATTCACTTCGAAGTGAAAAATCAATATTCGTGCATCCCTAATAACTGGAAATAATGCTTTTCAATTGTGTGCCTAGGATGAACATGCTCCCCTGTAGGCAATAATCCAGTGCAAGAAAACGGCCAAGAAAAATGGGGCATGTTCACGAAATCGAAGTTCCTTGATTCGAATCAGCAATCAATTATTTTGGCACAACCCTTATTCCTTCACAAGCTTTTTTTTTTTTTTTTGTATATTAGGCATTAAGTTATATGGTTGAACTGCAGCAAAGTGTGTAGTTGGGAGGGTCAGTTCATGATCAGAATAAAATAGCTCGAAAAAGCACACTATGGCTCTAGTTTGAAGATGCCCTGTCCCTTTTTCTTTGTTTCTTTTATGGTAATGTATTTTGTTGCAAAAGGAAATGACAGTCGATTGTCGGCGTTGCGTATGCGTATCTCTCCTACTTTTCCTTGTGCTATTTTTTGCACTTATTTTATTTATTTTGATTGACTGAATTGGTTTTACCTGTTTGAACCTACACTGGTGCCAGCTGCCGTTGGCGCAGGCGATGCATCCCAAGAACCGGACACTCATATCCCAGGCATCCCGCTTTCCTATCTTTTTAGGCCATGGAAAAAGAGGTGAAGTCGTTCGAAGAGGGCAGACTGGCTGCCCTGGTGCGCCACGGCAAGGGGCTGGAGTCCAGCTGTGAGCCGAACGAGTGCGCTGCCCTCCAGAAGCTGGTGCAAGGTGAACGTCTGTTCTGTACTCGAACAATTTTTACCACATAGCAGTTATAGGACCGGCTCTTAGGGATTTTGCGTTGGTGGATGTAGCCTCGATGATGTCGCAGCACCACGTGAGACTGTGACGTCATTTTGAAGTTGCGCTAAATGCATAGCATTAACGCAAGAGCGTTAAGGAGCTCTTGTCACAGAAAAGCTGGCGTCAGCGTCGGTGGCGTCGTGACGGGAAAATCCTGATTGGTCGATAGGGTCATGACGTCACAACCACATGACCTCGTGCAGGAATTTTAAAAAACCCACAATGCTCACGTGAAACGTGACGTCATGCAGGAATGAGAGTGATTAAAACGTGACATGTAATGCAAATTAAAGGTCACCGCATGTCTCAAATGATTTCACTTTATAAAGTAATTCACTTGGCTCAAAGAAAAAATTTGAAGAATTTTAGGCGGGATTCGAGCCCACAACCCTCCAGTTGCGAGCCAGACATGCCACTGACCACACCACGCAAGGCACGGTTGCACGGCTTGGGAACGAGCAGGAGTTTATATGTTTAGATATCGCATTCCACTCTTAAAAGTAAAGCTTAAGCGTCTTTCACGTTTTTAGAGGTCTTCTGCAATGTCACACGACGAAGCAACGTCATGGTGTCGTGTGACCGGACCTGACATTACGTTACGTTGCCACGTGGTGTCAGGTGACTCCATGAGTTGACGTCATCGCGTCGTGTCGCGTGACACTGGGACATCATCGGTTGACTTCATGACGTGACATGATGTCACAACATGTGACATTGTGACATCGCACTGCTACGAGACACTGTGAGGGCTTCATATATATTCCCAACACCCTTACAATGTACCATCCAGAGCAGAATGAGTTCCCCACAATGTGCTATGGTGCTCGGCAGCTGTATGTAAAGAATAGGGGGAGGGGTTTAGGACCCCAAAATCCTCCCTCTGCCTATGCCCGTTGCTTCACAACATGTCTTGTCACCTCATCTTTGATTTCCGTGATCTTTTTCTCACTATTCATTCATTGGGTCACTTCCTAAACTGGGTGGTAACTTCGCGCCCTGCTGCCTCACCCCAGAGCCCGTCGACAGGGTGAAGGAGCTGAAAAGGAGCCTGGCCGAGAAGCTGAAGCAGCTGAAGGAGCTGTCCCAGCTGCACGACGAGTACCGCAAGGCCCTCGCCGCTGCGGAGCTGCTTCTCAACGAAATGGAGGCTTCCATGGCGGGAGACCTGCTCCTGGCAACCAGCGAAGAGGTGCTTCAGGAGCAGGCGGTGGCGCACACGCGGGTGAGGGACAATGGCCGCCGGCTCTCCGCTGACCTCGCCAAGATGAAGCGACTGGCCGGCAAGCTGGGTCCGTCCGCAGGAGCCAATCGGGAAGTGCGCCTCCTCTCCGAACGCAAGGACAGGTATGTGTAACAAATTCAGGCGTGATGACTTGGTTTAAGACTGTCATAACTGCAAAATCGAAAAAATGGCGTTACTCTAGATCTTAATCTTGAACTTTTTTTTTTTTGTAATTTTTTCGCTAAAAATTATAGGAAATTCTCACATCTGTAAGTTTTTATGCTAAGCAGAAACATATGCTTATTCTTTTCCTATCTATTATGGTTATAAAAACAATCTCAACTTTACAACAAACGTTTCTGTCCAACTTTTTTTACAATACCCCAATCAAAAAACTATGTCACAAAGTATGTCTGCTTGTTCTACAAACGGTAGAGAGCGGAAGAAAACCATTCTCATAATTCTATTTATTTATTTATTTATTGAGAAGGGGGGGGGGCTGTGCAGCTTGGTAAAACAATTTAAGAAAATCATTGCAAGTTGAAGTTATATTGAACATAGTTACAGTTGTGCACAAAAGGACAGGGAAGAGGAACACGTAGACAACAGACTATTTTGCTGATGATTAAAAATGAATCATTACAGTCTTTGCCAGTTAGAAAATTTTCTAGTTAACATTCTCCAGAAGTATTATAGTCGGTGGCAACTCAAGAAGGTAGGGCGAGGGAAAGAAAGGTGGGAAAGGAGGAAATAGACCCAACGCTGGTGAGGGGAGGAGGAAACCTCTCCCCTCGCCAGCATTGCGTCCACTTCCTCCTCTCCCACCTTCCTTTCCCTCGCCCTACCTTTCTTAACCTGCAACATACTATATAGCCTTGTTGCACTCTGTGATTTATGAGGTATCCAACTCTGAAAACATATTAAGATCCAATTTCTAGATCCAAAGATACCACGGGCAAAACTTTCTGTTGTGATGGAAAAATTAATTGTGAAGAAACAGAAAAAGATTTCTAAAATATGCTAGCCTGATTATGAAACTGGATCGACGTAACTATATACGAGGGTTGTCCGTAAAATAAGGTTCCCAATAAATATTCACAATAAAAACCATGTTTATTGGCATTGAATAATACATTTTTGGAAAGCTTAGACTTTCCCTTTTTTCGACATAATTCCCGTTGAGATCAAAGCATTTTGCTTGCGGTGTACCATCTTCTTTATGCCTGAATCGTAGAACTCTCCCGCCGCGCGGTGAAGGTAGCTTAAAGCCTCTTCTTTCAGCTGCTCTCCTGTTCTGAAATGCGTCCCACCAAGGTGTTTCGTCCAATTCAGGGAAGAAATGGTAGTCACTTGGGGCTGTGTCTGGGCTGTAGGGCAGGTGTGTGGCAGTATCCCATTCAAATTTTTTGATGAGATCGTTTGTTACGCGGGCGATGTGCGGACGAGCGTTGTCCTGATGGAAACGCACTCCCTTTGTGAGCATGCCTCTCCTCTTGTTTTGAATCGCGAGGCAAAGGTTCTTCAAAGTCTCACAGTAGCGGTCCGCATTCATTGTTGTACCGGCTGGCATGAATTTGCACAACGATAACCCCTTGCTGTCCCAAAAGACGCTCGCCATCACTTTGCCGGCAGACAGTGTTTGTTTGAACGTCCGCGGCTACGGCGACTCGGGATGTTTCCACTGACGGGATTGTTGTTTTGTTTCCGATGTCGTGTAGTGGACCCACGTGCTGTACGCTCATACGCTTTTAATGCGAATAGCATTCTTTGGATACTTCACGCACTTTTCGTCTATGTATCTATCTGGCTATCTAACCTCTTAGGCCGCGGGTCGATAAATAAATAAAAAAGACCGGCGCCGGCTGGGATTCGAACCGTTGACCCTTTGATCAGCAGGCAGACGCGCTAACCACAGAGCTATGAAGGCAGTCATTCAACGCACTTAAACGGTTGTTTATATCTTTACCATAGGGCGCGCTTTACAGCGCTGTCACAGCTACCGGTGCGCGCGCGTTGTCATGCACGAGGGCTCATTCCGCTCTCGTGAGGCTGAGCACGGCCGCTAGCTCACCCTCTCCCGCGCTCGGGAGAGGGTGATGCAGCGGCCGTGCTCAGCCTCACGAGAGCGGAATGAGCCCTCGTGCATGGAACGCGCGCGCACCGGTAGCTGTGACAGCGCTGTAAAGCGCGTCCTATGGTAAAGATATAAACAACCGTTTAGAGTACTGTTGGTTGAGACTAACTGAGACGCCAGAAAGTCTGGTCGGTACCATTTTGAGTGTTTGTGCGTAAGGCGCGTGCTTTGCTCGCCTTCCTAAGTGACACAAACGCACGTGCTGGGCTGCGGAGATCGTGCGCAGGGCTGTGAAAGTGTCAGCAAATTTAGAATCGCCTCAAGAGTGGGCTGGCGTATCTAGAGTGTGCCGGCCACCTGACGAACGCGCATAACTCCGCACCGTTTGATGCTATTCGCATTAACATAGATAATCATTCCCAAAGGATGGGTTCTGCTGATTTTTCCGTAGACTCTACACCGTTGGAAATAAATGCCCACCGGCGCGGTGTTTTTGCGCACAAAAAACAATTCACAGAGCGTAATTCGCACCTGGCGGGAGAAGCGTGTGGGAGCTCCACCTCTAATGGCTGCCAAGCCAAGACTGAGCGTCGCAGACAGCTCGTCAGGGCAGGGACTGGGAGAGAGGGAACCAAGCTACACGCCTGTGTCGCCGGATCCCGCGTAACAGTGTTCCTCGAAACTGCAGCTCCTTGGGAACCTTATTTTACGGACAACCCTCGTAAATGTGCACTTTCTGAGCGTAGTACTAATTAGAAAATATGTTGTTTGTAACCTCTAAACTTAAAAAAGTGTTTTACAGCGGAGCTGTTAAGGGCTAGGTTCCCCAGGATTGTGTCCGGTACCAAACAAATGTCGACACAAAACTCTGGACAGCTACCGCCATCTATGAGCGACGGCGGCAACCAGACGCCCGGTTTGCTGTCCTTGCTCATAGATGGCAGCAACCTTTCCAGCCTTTCCCCTCTGGTTTTCACGAGTGGAAAGGCTGAATTTCTCTAGGTGTCGTCCCTAAATGTCCTCCTCGAGGTCATCCTAGAAGTCGTCCTTGAGGTCATCCTAGACATCGTCCTTGAGGTTGTCCGAGAGGTTGTCCTCGAGGTCGTCCTAGAAGTCATCCTTGAGGTCGTCCTAGAGGTCGTCCTAGAAGTCGTCCTTGAGGTCGTCTTGGGCGTTGTCCTCGAGGTCATCCTGGAAGTCGTCCTTGAGCTCGTCCTAAACGACGTCCTTGAGGGTCGTCCCTGAGGTTGTCCTAGGCGTCGTCCTTGAGGTCGTCCTAGACGTCGTCCCTGAGGTCGTCCTCGAGGTCAACCTGGAAGTCGTCCTTGAGGTCGTCCTAGATGTCGTCCTCTAGGCATCGTCCTTGAGGTCGCCCAAGAAGTCATCCTTGAGGTCGTCCCACCATAGTACAGCTTCACTGGTCTTCCTTCTTCACCAGAGTGGAAAGGCTGAAAGTTTTTTTATTTAATTTTTGTTTTTTAAGGTTACGATCTCCTCGTAAGCTAAGAGACTTAGCATAATTTTTAGTGAAAAATCACCTGAAAGCTTTCAGGAGTTCCTGTTTCAGGCACAGCACTAGTGTTTTCTTGCAAGTTGGCTTACCTGCATCGTGCCATCCGTGCAGACTTGAGAAGATGGCCGAGGAACGTCTGCTTTCATTGGAAGAGGCCCTTGCGGAGCTCCAGCGCAGGCGTTCCGCGCTGGACCAGACCAGTGAGGAGCTGGACGAGCTCTGCCGACGGATGGACGCCCTCGGTGGTTCTCTGGGGCCTGCGATACAGGACGCGGAAGTGCTGTTGACTGCTCTGCAGGTAAGAATGCTGCAGGTTTTTAACAACATGAAAAAAGCAAGCGTGAGGGGTTAGTGCAACAAATAAGCGAAATGTGATGACACGCTCCAATTTTTCGCACCTTCTTAGAAATGATTTCCTTCCCTTTATATCCTTTCTGTTCCTTTATGCCCTTTGTGTTCCTTTATCCCCCTTTATATAGCTTTACTTTTATGTGTTCTTTTATGTTCATATGTGTAGTAATGTGGTCACTTCTCTTCCTCTCTGCTTGTGCGCTGTTTTAATATGATGTCTTTATGTTCATATGATGTTCCTTTACGTTTGTCTCGATATAAATAAATACCAACTACTATCCCCAACAAAACATATACCTCGGCTCGGCATTAATGATTGAGAAGCTTAAGTTTCTTAGAGATTAACCAACTTAGCTAGGATGCTGGGCCTTTGAAGGAGTGGAGTCTCTTAGTAAAGTTTTGGCCAGCACTCTAGCACTTTCGAGAAGCTTATTTCAAGCGTGGCTCCCTCGGGAAGGGAGGAAAGGGCCGACGAGTGTCGCACAGAATCGTTGACGGCACCACATTCCTTCCGATTCTCGCAGAAGCTTCTCTCGGAACTGAAGGACCTCCAGGGACACCTGGAGCGGCTCCAGGGCCCCGGACCCCTGGCAGAGTCCGTGGGGCGTCTGTCGGAGCGCTGCGAGTCTGCGCTCCAGCGTGGCCAGACGCAGCTGGGGCGTGCCAAGCAGGCCCTGGCCCTGCGGCAGCAGTACCACCAGCTGCGGGAGCAGGTGGCCCAGGCCGTGGCCCGCCTCACGGACACCGTGGCCGTGCTCGAGAAGGCCAAGAAACCGGCCGCCGAGAAGCTGCCCCAGTACGAGAACCTCCTCGGTAAGTGGCCGGGAGGAGGGCACTTCCCTCGTCACCGACGGAATGAGAACGGCAAGGATTCTCCTTTAAACGTCCAGCTTCCCAGGCAAAAATCAATCCACTTCCAGCTGGATTATGGAACTGGAAATGAGGCGGTCCAGATGGATTCCAGCTGGGTCCAGCTGGATTCCAGCTGGGTCCAGCCGGGTCTAGCTGGAATCCAGCTGGACTGCCTCATTTCCAGTTCCATAATCCAGCTGGAAGTGGACTGATTTGCGCCTGGGTTCCAGTACAGGCTCGTTGCTTTCCGTCAGACTATTTGGAATCTGTGCAAGAGACACCTCCCTTTCCTCGTCCGCCCCACAGCCCAGGTGGCCGACGCCGAGGGGCAGCTGACTTCGGCGCAGGACAAGGGCGAAGCCATAGCGCAGGAGGGGTCCTCGGTGGATCGCAACACCCTCCTGGGAGACCTGGCAAGCCTCAAGAGCCAGCTGGGGTCCCTCCGCAAGGCCATCCAGGGCTTGCGTGCCCAGGAGCAGACGCTGCTGGCCGAGCAGCAGAGACAGCTGCACGCCCTGGAGGAAGCCCTCCAGGGACTGCGGGCCGACGAGGCCCTCGCTCGCAGCCGACCCCCGCTCGCCATCCAGCCGGACAGCGTGGATGCGGAGATCCGGAGCCATCAGGTGGGTGCAGACATTTCGCATCGGAGCCCAGGGATCGAGGACTCTACCGTAAGATAGCGAGCGTCCGCCCATTCCACAATGAGCGCCCACCCGTCAATTTCGTAACATTCGGAAAATACACAGAAGACGTATCTTTACATACCGTTGACCTAAGAAGTGGCCATCCGCCAGTTTTACGTGATTATCTCCAAATTTTCAGTGGGCGCTTGCTCGGGATGTCACGGTAGTCTATTTTATGGAAATGTTACTACATTCTGCGTGCCCTTTGCTCGCTGAACCTACCGCTACTCGTTCGTATGACAGAACATGGCGTATGTACATGTCTACAATCCCTCTCACCTTACAAAGTATTACAACGAATGCGAATAGCCAATCTTAACCAGATAGGTTAGGTTTAGCTAAGTTAAGTGAAGTCAGGTCATGTTAGGTTGGTGCTAGGTCAGGATTAAGCTAGGTTAGGTTAAGGGGGACACTACCCAGAGAAAAAAATTCTACAAAAAACATTGATTTTGAAAAATTACATGTTTACATCCATCTACATCCAGAGAGTATTCCCAGAAATATTTACTAGTTTACACTGCATAGTTAATTTTTTATAAATTATTTTCTGTCCATCGAAGCTAAAGAAAAGGTAGGGTTTGGAGCACTTTGAACACATTTTTCTCCGTTCCACTTTTTGGTATAAATTCCATTTTAGTCAATCTATCGTTTGATAATGGCAATACAGGGAAGGCTCGTTCTTCACTTTTCCTGACTAAAATTTAATAAGGAATGCGCCTATGGAGTTTGTTTGTCACTTTACAGATGTCTTTTATAAAATATATTTTATAAAAGACATCTGTAAAGTCTCCGACAAAATGTCAACATATATGTTGACATTTTGTCGGAGACATAGAAGACCAAAAAGTTGACCAATTTTGCAGAAGAGAAAATTGATAGAAATCAATGACTTTTTACAAAAAACTTTCCATAGGCGCACCTCCTAGGCATTCTGCTACATATCTAGCGAATAAAAATCTTGAATATTGTGATAGTTTTCTGACGATAGATTAACTAAACAATGTAGGGGTGTTGCTGAATGAAGCTGCCCTAATTTCCTTCCCACTTAACCGACAGACCTGAAAGTTTGTCATGCACCTCTAGCATGACCACCAGCCTACCCTGTAAATTTCATTAATTTTAAGCCAAGGGTTCAAAAGTTGACCCTCCCAGGGGTGTATCCCCTTAAGCTAGGTTACGTTATGCTAGGCTAGGTGTAGATTAAGCTAGGTTAGGATTAGGTTAGGTTAGGTTAGTTTAGTTTAGGCAGGGTTGGATTAGCTGTGTTAGGTTAGTTAGGTCAAGTTTGGTATTGTTGACAGCTGTGGCCGTCTCTTTTCCGAGGCGCACACGTCTCTTCACATCTGCGGTCTTCCCATTGCAGGCCCTGCAGCAGCAGGCAGAGACCCATTTGGCAGAGGCCCAGGAGCTGCAGGAGCAGCTGTTCCAGGAGCTGCCCAGTGAGCTGTTGGCCAGCCAGGCCCAGGAGGCGCTGAGCGAGCTGTCTCTACTGCGCGCCACGCTGCCCCAGCAGCTGCAGGAGCGCAGCCGCTACCTCGACTCGGCCAGGGCCGTACGCCGCGACTACTGGGCGCAGCGGGACACGCTCGTGGACTGGCTGGACCGGGCAGAGGGAGCGGTGGCCGCCGCACAGGACGGGGTGGACTTCGACGGCCTGGACAGCCGCTGCAAGGAGCTGCGGGTGAGGCGTTGCTCACAGATCGCAAGGCACCTAAAAACGGCTAGCTTGAGTGGGCCATAGACGTCTTGGGCTATCCAAGACATTTTTTCTGGACGTCTATAAGACAGCTATAAGATGTCTTGGCAATATGAGGAGATGGCCTGTAGTCGTTGGGACAAAGCATTCAATAGTCCTGTGGTAGGTGACAGGTTAAGAATTTAGCAGCTAGGTGCGAGCTTTCTGCCTTTGATAACACTTAATTGCACACACAGCCAAAGCAGAGTGGAAGGCAACAAGTGCATACTGGAGGCAGAGCACCTACTGAATTTTCAACCTGTCCTTGAATATACATCCTAGGATGTTTCGTTACTGTCCTCTGGTTTAGCTATAACTGAATTCACCTAATACATCTATTTTTTTTAACCAGAGGACATCTTGAAAGATGTCTTGTTTGTCATCTTGTAGATATCAACAAGACATCTTACACAACATTTCACGAGACATCCAGTGGCCCAATAGAGAGGATTTGTGTAGCGCTAGGCAGCCACAAGGCCGCCTAGGGCTACATGATGTCTTCTGAAAATGTCTCCAATATGTCTTAGACATCTTGAAAAGACATCTTATGGACATCTAATTGATGTCTCGCTGCTCAGCAGATCGGTCAGTCACACTGAAACACAAACGCGTGACTCGACCTTCAGCGTCTCTCGGTCGTCACAAGAGCATTTTGCATTCTCTGACAGGACGTCTGCTCGGAGACGACGGGCTACGGAGAGTGCCTCCGCAGCCTGCAAAGCCTGCTGACCCAAATACGGCCCACCATGGACCCCGAGGCCTGCCTCCTTCCCCGAACAAGAACTGTCCTCCCTCCAACAGCGCCTGACCGCCCTCGCGTCCGCTGCCCGGTCGGCCCTCGACGCGGCGCAGGGCGACCTCGCATCTTGGGCCACCTTTGGCCGGCTTCGCGACCAGGTCGAAGCGCTCGTTGCCAAGCTGGAGCCTTCCGACGAACGTCCAGACTCGACGCGAGCGCTGCGGCGAGAGTTGCAAGCCCTGGGACGGCTCCAGGAAGACGCGCAGCGCGGCCAAGCCCTGCTTGACCAGCTGTCCGAAGCGGCGCGTTCGCTGGAGCGGCGGTCGGGACCCAAAGCACGCGGGGACCTCCCCGGCGCGCAGGCGGCGTCGCTTGGGAAGCGTTGGCAGAAGGCATTGGACGAACTGCAGGCTCGGAAGGAGAGGCTTACGCAGGCCCTGGCTCACTGGGAGGCTCTGTCGCAGTCTCTGGCGCGAGCACGCGCGACAATGGAGGCGCGGGAGCACGACCTCGCGGCCATGCAGCCTCGACTCCTCGACGTGGCGGCCAGCGAGGAGGCGCTTCAGGTAGGCGTTTTGGGGGCGGACTTTTGGCGGAGCTTACGCCTTGGTTAGGAGCTCGCTTCCACCGGACTGTCGTGAACGGAATGTTCTCCTACGTGCTGCCTTTTTAAAAGTCGATTTTAAGGCAATGGCTTTACAGGGAACCTCACTCCTCCTCTCCCACCCGTCAGCCAACCTTATCTGGGCTCCACGAAATGCCAAGCACCTAGCCAAAAAACGTTTCACGCTAATACCTTAAATCCACATACGCTCTAGCCAATGGTAGTGTTCAAATAAATACATTAATGTTTGAGTTGAATTGCAACGATCACCAGTTGCACCCCTCTGAACTTTGGGGAAGGGCCGGTGTACCGACATTCTAGGCATAGCCTACATTAGACCGACACGAAAAAGATACATGGAAGTGACATCACCAGCATCACGTGGCCCTAGTGCACTGTGGAAAAAAAAACACCCCGCGGACCTGTCGCACAGCGGTAAAGGCCTGTCCAAACAGGCTACTACAAAAATTGTTACGCCACACGACTCCTGCAAAAATCGTCAAAATTGAAGCGTCCGGTAGTCGTCGGTCGAATGTCTGTTTGCACACCAGCCAAGCCAAATTCACGATTTTCCTCCTCGCCTCCTCCATGTTTCTTTGATGTCGCACGCCACCTGCCAATGGTGTGCCTGATGCCTGTCTATCTCCCGCGGCTCACGAAGTCGCCGACCTTGCTACCGCCGTCTTCTCGGCAGGAAGGCCGTTTCCATGTTTGTAGCACGAAAAAAAAAAATAAAGTACAGTGCGCAACAGTGAGACTTTTAGTTTTATGTAGAAACACTGAGAACTTAAGAATATATAATTTATTTTATTAAACTCCAAGCCAACCAGGTTTGTTTGTCTATACGAGGTACGTTGGAAACGAGCCGCGGGAATCCGATCCAATCCACAGAACTGCTGGAAGATGACATGACCTTGGACACGACGCGCGCTCACCTGGCTCGCCCCTTGAGTCTTCCCTTTCCCGTTTTCGGGACTTCCAAATCGGCAGAGGCCTTGAGCAATTGACCGACAGCCAACAGAGCGTGTGAGTGGCTCTCCGGACCAACGTGATGAGCAGAGCAAGGCCGCCGTGGAGGTAGCAAGGGGAGATTTGACGGGGGAAGTTTCCCCGGCGGATTTGACAGGGGGAAATTTCCCCCCGGCGACCAAAAGCGGAGCGCCGCACGATTTGTTGGAGTCGTGCGTTTTGTAGTATCCTGTTTGGACACCCCTTAAGGAGATTTGCGCAGTTTGGGTCACTCAAAAGCTCTGGCGGATTGTTTTAGCTACCTATATCTAAACACATTTTTCAGGATATCCAGGCTTTGTTCTTCATGGCATGCTACTTATTACCTCAAAATTCAAAATAGCCATATTGAGAAAACGGTAAATGAAGGTGATGCCAAAACCAACATTTCAAATTGTTTCTGACACTCGTGTGGGCTGGCGTCAAAAGTTGTGTAACTTGCAGGTCAAGCAGGCATTCTTTTTAAAGTGCAGCTCTTAGGCACCCAGTTCCGGCTTGAGCGGCGTTGCCATCACCGCGCGTTGCATTACGGGACGTTCTCATAATGACGTCACATGTGACGTCACGAGGGAGGAGGAGGAGGGAATTTTTTCTGCTAAATTTAGCTGGAAAAATTTCCTGGTAGATTTAGCAGAAAAAAATTCCTTGCTAAATTTAGTGAAAAAAATTCCCCGCTAAATTTAGTGGAAAAATTTCCCTGTTAAATTTATCAAAAAAATATTCTCTGATAAATTTAGCAGAAAAATTTTCTCACTAAATTTATCAAAAAAAAATAACTTTCCCACTAAATTTACCAGGAAAATTTATTTAGGGAAAAATTTCTCCGCTAAACTTAGTGGAAAAATTCCTCGCTAGCAGAAAAAAATTTTTGCTAGATCTAGCGGAAAAACTTCCGCGCTAAATTTAGCGGAAAAATTTCCCTGCTAGATTTAGCGGAAAAATTTCCCCACTAAATTTAGCGGAAAAAATTCCCCGCTAAATTTAGTAAGAATATTTTCCGCTAGAATTTACCAAAAAAATTTCCATGCTAGCAAAAAAACAATTTCCCGCTAAATTTGTTAAAAAATTCTCCCTCGCTAGATGTAGCTGAAAGCATTTCCCGCTAAATTTAGAGGAGAAAATTCCCCACTATGATTAGTGGAAAACATTTCCCGCTAAATTTAGAGGACAAAAATTCCCCACTATGATTCGCGGAAAAAATTTTCTGCTAAATTTAGCGGAGAAAATTATCCACTATGATTAGTGGAACAATTTAGCGGAAAAATTTCCGCTAAATTCAGCGGAAACAATTCCTTGCTAGATTTAGCGGAAAAATTTCCCTGCTAAATTTAGCAGGACAAAATTCCCTGCTAAGTTTAGCAGAAAAAAATTCCCCGCAATATTTAGCAAAAAAATGTTCCCGCTAAATTTAACTGGAATTTTTTCCACTAAATTTAGTGGAAAAATTTCCCCACTAAATCTAGTAGAAAAGATTTCTCGCTAATTCTGGCGGAAAATTTTTCCCGTTAAATTTAGCGGAAAAATTTCTCCATTAAATTTTCAGGAAAAAGTTCCCCGCCATATTTACAGGAAGAATTTCCCGCTAAATTTAGCGGAGAAAATTAACCGCTATATTTAGCGGAAAAATTTCCTTGCTATATTTAGTGGAAAAAAATTTCCCGTTAAATTAGGCGGGGAAATTTCTCCGCTAAATTTAGCGGGGAGTTCTTACCACTAAGTGTAGCGGGAATTTAGTGAAAATTTCCCACTAGATGGGAGTGGAGCAGGAGAGGAGGAGGAGAAGGAGGTGGGGCATACCCTCTCCTCCATGCCCCCCTCCTCCTCCTCCTCGAAGAACTGCGCTCTGATTCGGCACTACAGGGAGTTGTAAAGGACTTTAATTTTTTAATGCGAAAGCATTAACTGTCTTATGGAGCTAGCTGACGTCATCAGTCTGAAGCGCGAGAACGGCAGATAGTTTCCTTCGGTTCCATTGGCTAGAGCGCGTCGACGGCACTCCCATTGGCCGCTGCGCTCGTCAGTTCCCACGACCGCTCACCCCATGGCGCTGCGTGTCCGTCAGCGCGGAGTGTCCAAGGTCACCAGGGGAGCACACGCGCCGACCGGCGACGAAAAGTTTGCAGCAGACGAAAAAGGGAGCGGACGAGCGGCTTGCATGCTTTCGCATTCACAACTCATAAGAAGTGCTTAGGTGAACGTCAATCTCTTTTTGTTTTGTCTTTGCTGGCGTGATTTTTTTTTAGCATTTATTTTTTTGTAATTTGTCGGGAGCTTCCCCCATACCAACGTTACTAGATTAGCTCAGTTACGGAACTGCCCATAGACGCCCCCCCCCCTCTCCCCCACTGCTCGCCTCCCATCGTTCGACATGCTGTTTCTGGGGGACGGCTGGTATTCCATGGAATTTATTTGTGCTCTATGGAACACACCGTTTTGAAATGGAGACCTAGATTGCGCTTCAAACGACGGGAGGCGGACTGATGTGAGTGATGGGGGTACCTCCCTTTGCGGGAGTTCCACAACTGAGGTAATTTGGTAACATTGCTCCGTACTACATTTGACATCACGTTTTCAGTGTTGTAAGTAGAGCCTCTCATACCAAACTTAAAGACGGAATAGATTTACAAAAGAAAAAAAAGATCATTGTAACTTCTAATGTGTTACTAGTTTAGATGTATCTATTAATGTTTTGAACCATTTTTTAGGCAAATAACTGACTAAAAATTTTGCCGAAGCTTTCTGAATTTCCAAACAAAAAAAATCTTTCCCCGAAAAGAAAAAACAGAGCGTAACATTTTACGTTGCAAGACACATTTTGTACGACGAGCGATTCCAAAACGTGCTTCTATATTGGCACGTCGTCCAGAAATAGATTTTTTTATTATTATTTTGACTATTTCATGTGAAACATGCTTTGTCTCATCGGTCGGGGTCAAGAAATTTGTGAAGCCAAAACTGGAGCCGTCGATTAACTCGATGCTGATTGGCTGAACCAGAAGATGACATCACACCCCCTATCTCAACGTTGATTGGCTGGTTCAGGTTGCCGGTATATCCGTTCCAGGAATTGTCGTCGAGCGTACATGCCACGCATTAAGCCAGTCGCTAAACTAATCGATGAAGAGTGCCGAGAGCGTATAGACATCAATCCCAGAAGAATCGGACTGAAACCACACGTTTCACGTGCAACACACTTGTCCAACAATTTGCTATGCATTTTTTGTATTTTAAAAATTACGTTCACCCCGCTAACGTTATACCAATGGGCCCCTCGACCAAGTTGCATCTCTTATTGCTTCGAGTAAAAAACGAGAGTTTCTGAATAGCATAAACATATGTAGGATAACTGTAACCAGCCTACACTTTGGTTCCTGCAAATTTGAAGGATTGCGATTCTGCGGCTGGCTGCTCCTCGCTCTGGCGCTTAGCCGCAGCGCAGCAATGTGTGTGGGGAGCCGCGAGCTGCAATTTAACACGCGAAGAGCCGCATGCGGCTCGCGAGCCGCAGCTTGGCCACCCCTGGACTGTAAAAAAATGAAGACGTGGACGAGAGCTCTTTGAAAAGATGTCTCAATGTTTCTTTTACAGAATCGGTAATTTGTACCAGAGTAGATTTAATTTAAAAAAAAAACACTTTGGAACAAGAATTTTTAGAAAGCTCTCGTACTCTTGTACATTAATTATGTCATTGTTTTCGCGAAGTAAAATTACCACCCACCTTGCATTAATATTAGACAAAAAAAAAGGCTCGGGGTACACTCAAGCACATCTTATGAGTTGTGAATGCGAAAGCATGCATGTCATTCTTCCCCTCCCTTATTTCGTCTGCGACGTACTTGCGTCGACGGCCGAGCGCGCGCTCTCCTCGCCGCGCTGACCTTGGGCGTGGAGCCGCTGCCTCGCTCGGCGGCCAGACACTTCGTGTTATTGGCGCGCTGGAGGCGCGTACAGGCAGCGCCATGGGGTGGCGGTCGTTAAAACTGACGCGCAGCGGCCAATGGGAGCCTCGTTCCTTGAAAGCTATGACGCGCGCCAGCAAATGGGACCGAAGTCAAATTCCATCAGATTTCGGTTTCACTGCGCTCCAATGGGAGTGGGGAAACTAGGTTCCGTTTGTCTAGGCTTTTCGCGCGGCTTCAAAGCTGGGAGCCATCAGATCGGGGCTTCACTTTGAGAAAGGAGTTTAGGTGCCGTTTGGAGCGGCTTTAAAGCTGATGACGTCGGCTCGCTCCATGGGACAGTTACTGCTTTCGCGTTAAAATAAGAAGCTCGTAGCAATCGTTAATTAGCTAACTAAATAATGTAGCTGTGACTAAGAAAATCATGAGCCATTCCACTCTGTGAAGGTGGATGACAAGCGAAGCTGTTTAGCACACGACACAGACCCGCCCCGAGGAGCCGGACGAAACTAGACACGCGCGACGGGTCCGTCACCCAACGGAAAGTAGACACGCGCGACGGGGCCGCCACCCCGGGAGAGCGGAAGGAAAGGAAACTAGGCACGCAAGCGCATGGCCTCCGAGATCCCGAAGCGCGCGAACGCTTTTCGCGCGCGCGCTTCGGGATCTCGGCCGAGGCCAGGCAAGCGCTTGGAACGACGAAAGAGAGGGCGGTGCGAGCTGTAGACATGGCCGACGCGGGTCGCACAGCGGCAAATCTTTGAGAAACCTTTATTATCTACCTGAGAGTCTACTGATCTTGAAAATGGTGCCTATTGATAACTAATCTACTGAATAGACCTATTGCTAAATTACCCAAGCATCAAGGAGAATGCAGGGATTGGTGTTCCACGCGCCGCACGTGCCGGCGTCTGCAGCAGTAACTGTTCTAAAGCAAAATCCTATAGAACAAATGGCATCTTACACGCGACGTTAACGCTCGCTTTATTTGGGTTATTTACTTCGAATCTTTTGTACGGGGAAGGCGTGGGCGTGCAACGGTGCGAGTGTAAAGTTTTTGGTCACGCACACGAAAAATCCATGGAACCCTAGCCATAAACAGCTTCTCTGTAATATTTTACTTTCGAATCAGTGACGTCAACACCCCGCGCTCTCGTGACCCGCCGACTAACCTAATTAATTAAAAAACAGTTAGGGCGCAGGCGAGCTGGTGTAGGTTTACCATTTTGTTAGACCACCTGAGACTGGGTGGAAGAAACACGACGACGTCTCAATCACAGCTGTGATTGAGACGTCGTCGTGTTTTTCCACCCAGTCTCAGGTGGTCTAACAAAATGCTAATTAATTATTCTGTATCGTATGCTTCTTTGGCATTTTCACATTTTTAACGCTTGGTGCTATTTGTTTAGATGGGTTCCTGTGCGCTTTCATGCTTACCAATCTTGACACTTACGTATTCACCAGTTTAGCGAGCGAGTGAAGCACTCAGTGGCAGTGATTAATTGAAACTTTGCAAGTCTTTTTTACATGTACGTAGTCGCACCGGCGTTCCGACTCCCTCCTGCGCAAAGCTCCTGCACACTGAACTATTACACCATTGAGGGTGTTAATAAGGGTGGTTCAGAGAATTAATCAATGGCGACGCCCTTGCAGTTCCCTTATTTCAAGTAATACATCATTTTTAATCGCAAAATGGGTGGTGTTTCGTGGAATATTCTTTTCTTTTTTTAAAGGTGTATAACGGGTGTGGAAAGTTAGCAAACCCTTCATCTTTAAAAAAAAAAGTATAAAAGTAAATGGAAAAAGGGTGCTATACGGTAAATTACACCCTATTCCTGGGACAAGTTGATTTACACCTTTGGGGTGTAATAACTTTTTAATGTATGTGTGGAAGGCCCCTGTTGCTCGAATGCCCACCCCACAGACACCTTATCTCAGGAAGGGAGTTGCCCTGACCCCTCCGCGGGAGCCCTATAGGTGTACTGCACGGGTTATCTCATCCAAGCTTCTCACGGGGAGAGTGCATTGCCCCGCTGCCGTCGTCGTCATTTCTCAAATCAAGGTTGGATATTGCGCGTCATCGTGACCTAGTCACGCCGCGAAACAACAAGTCTGCGCCTTGTATTTGTCACGCACGAGCTGTTCTGGGTTCCTGCAGGGCGCCAAAAACAAACATCCCCGTCTCCGCTTTAAGATGTGGAGGGTCTGAAAAACGGAGTGAGGAGGAGGGGGAGGGAGGAAGGGAGGGAGAAAGCAACTTTGCCAAGAGAAATCGCGATCAGGCGTGGAGTCGTCGTTTGAATATATTCATCCTTCCTATATAGTCTTCACGCCCGCGGGCGGCGACGACGACGACTGTCTTTTGAATCGGTCCCAAGATTCCGACGACCCCCACGTCGGAGACTGCGACCCGTGGTCCTCCCTAAATTTAGCCCAGACCCCTCCCCTCCTCTTCCTGAAGTGCACGGGCAGCAAGGGCCAAGATTTCCATCGCGCCCAGTCAGTAGACAGTGTTCCTTTCCGTGTGTGTGTGTGGGGAGGCGCGTTCGCGTGGTTAGGGTTAGGGCAGCTGGGAGGTCTGGTAGGGTCTTCGGACATACGCGTTTATATTACCGGAAACAACTGCTTCGGCCGTTCTAGACCGCGGTGGCGGTGGTGCGTGTGGTGGTCTTCGCAGAGTCTCCTGTCCCAAGTGACGTCGGACCCGTTGGGACACCAAGTGGAGGACGCCTGCCGCAAGGCAGAGCCCGTCTTGTCGTACCTGGACTGGGCGTCGCAGCCGGCGGCGTCTGCTCTGCGCAGCGAGCTTCAGGCTCTACGTGACCGGCACTCGCAGTAAGTGCAGTATGCCGGATCTCCCGTAGATATAGTACCCTATGGTCACTGATGGCTGAGAACGGCGAGACGTCTCTTTCGGATGTCCGCGGCCTTGCTGCAGCACGCTCGAGGATCACCGGTAGCCGAAGAGTCATCGATGCTCTCGCGGGGCAACAACTCAAGGACCTATCTGCCTTTCTCGTTTTATCTAGAATGAGAACGGCGGGACTTTTCGTTTGCATAGGGTGCCCGTGGCCACACGTTCGTTGCCTTCTGCTCGAAGCATTGAAAGGCACCGCAGTGTTATATATCGAAGGTATGCGAACTATATAGCTCGCGCTGGAGGAGCGAGAACGGAAAGACTGCCCTGCCGTTCTCATCCTTTCGGTGACTATCAGTGGACGTAAGCGTGCACGTCTTCGTGGTGTGGGTGTAGGCCGACGCGGAAACTGTGCCCGAGCTCGTCGGCATGCTTGATCGAGATGGCGGGGGTTATGCTCGGGTAAACCCTGACAGCGATGGAAATTTGCCCGCCGCCAAACTCTTCTTTCTCTTTTTTTTTTTCGCTAGTTTCTTTTTTTTTTTTTTTAGTTTGTTTAGTGATAAGATTGTAAGTTAAAATGTAGCATGCAGTGTAAATAGAGATCAAAACAATATTTAAAAAAACTAAAATTTGTGAATTTACGAAGAGTTTTTTTGTAACTGTTAAAACAAACTACTCCCGTTTCAATATTTACGGACATTTTATCCGTTTTTCTGGGATTAGACGAGCTAAGCTTTAATCCTGTAAAAATAGCAATTGTCAATCATTGGCCAACAGATAATCCATCACATGTGAGGCTACTGATTATTTTATCTCCGACTGCTTTTTCTTGTTTTTTTTTTTACGACGTAGTCGCTCTTTCTAGATTAACTCCTTAAATCGTTAACCTTTGTTTTAACTCTTCCCCTAAACTGTACAACGTTGCTTCTTTTTATTTTCCAACTTTTTGCGTAAATATGGATAACATTTTATTTGTTTACAGTCAAGTTATGCACATTTAGCACGGTTGTTATTTTATTTTTCTCATCGCAGTGTTTGAACCACTCGGATACGTCATTTCCCAACCAGCTCCCCATGCAAAACAAATGAGTCGTTAGAAGTTTAGACAGGGTATAGTGACATTGTTAAACTCTGTTAATTAAAAAAAATATAGCCAGTGCAGTACGATCGCTTGCCTGGAGCGTCTGAAGAGCACCACGCAGTAGTCACAGTGATACTCAACCGCACACAATAAAGAAGAAAAAAAAGGAGACATGCACGCGTTTGTGGACGTCGACTAGGAATGTGACGATGCCTCCGTTGTTACCATGTGGTCGACGGCGAGTTTAATCGAGCGCAGGGCGTGGTGCCCCAAAGGTGGAGGTAGAAAGCGTAGATGCGGAGAAGGTCACCAAGAAGACCTGCCGAAACTCTCTCTCTCTCTCTCTCTCTTTCTTTCTCCGCGTGAAATATTGACCACCACGAAGTCCTCCTCTGATCCGCTGTCACGAAACGTCGATGGCACGCACGTGGTACGGGCTTATGCAACACCACCTCTGCCGCCGGAGGATTGCCTCATCACGCGCTCGCCAACTTTTGTCCAACCTGCAACAACTTCACGAAAGAAAAATTCGACTAATTAAATAAAAACAAAAAAACATCGATTTTTTTTTTTTTATGTGCAAAATGTGACGAAGTTTGGCTTGTTAAACAGTGTCGCCCCACTTTCGCGAAACAACATTTGAGATTTTGGGAAACGAGCCTCTTTTAAACTGCTATAGACTAGAGAACAATCTATCCGACGCTCTTACCGCTATAAAGAATGCAGAGTACTGCATAAAATTAATTTTCGCGAGGACATAATTCTTGTGAATTTCGCAAGTTGAAAAATGTCGGAAGAAGAAAAAAAAAAAGATAGATCACGCGAATATTTTACTCTATGTCAAATATCGAACGCATAGCTTACCGCTTTCAATCGCGAAATGTGCCCGCGTGAAATATTCCCGAAGCGTGCACAATTCGCAAAACTCGCGAAACATCGAGGCCTCGAAAATAAACTCGTTTACAGTACCGTATATAAATTTTAATTAGATAGCTTGTTAGTACTCAAGCTATCTAGACTTGAAAAGTTTAAATTTCAGTAACAAATCACACCTTTTTTATTATTTCGTGTACACCGTGCACATTTCTTTTTCTTGCAATTTGCATACTGTTTGGCACGCACATCTAATACATTTGGTAGGAATATTTCTTTAGTATTAATGTATTTATTTTTGTGTACTATGTCCATAGTACTGTTCACATGTCATGAGCAAATTAACGTTCAGCATCTTCTCTGCCGAGCATATCTTGTTCCTTGATCAGAGAAAGCACTCTCTCACTTGTGCGATCCTTTTCGTTTAACTGCATCTTTTATCTATTCACGGTTCGGGGAGCCGAAGCGGGACAAAACGCCGTCCTAGGCTACAAGCACGCTGACGGTCAGCGGGACCACGGCCGAAAAGCGGGACCTGTCCCGCCTAAATCGGGACGTCTGGTCACTTTATCCTTCCCTATCGTGACGTCACATGCAAGGCATGTATTGTACGCATAATAGTCGAACTTTTTTGTCGAACTTCGAATTTAAGGTTCGAAGAAGTCGGACCTGGTACCTCGGTGGGTTCGTGACATCCCCTAGATGTGGACACAGCAGGCGAGAGTTCTTTTTCAGCTTGCGACATACGCGGACACATTTGAAGCTCGGCACGTGTGATGTCGTAATAATGTATTCGGCAACACTCGGGGAAGAGGACACTTTTTATTGTTACGTAAATAACGTTTCGTAAGTCGCCCATTAATACTTTTATTGCTCTACGAGTTGACGGTGCGGGTTCGGGCGTGAGAACGCGAGTAGTTGTTGATTGTCATCCTTGGCGTCTTTTCCGTGCTTCGCTTTGATCATGTCCCGTGAGCTCATCGGCTTTTTGTATGTACGAACATGCTTGCGAGCGTGCTCTCGAGAAACTCCAATTTGCTCACTGCTCGCCGTAGGTTCATTTTGATCTCGTTGATGAGGAATCCAGAAGCGAAAGGTCCAATCATAGGGGAGATAGTTAAGCAAATGGTGGAGGGAAATATTGGAAGTGGCGATAAGGTAAATGTGAATATCGGAAGTAGAACGAGCGATAAGGTAAATGTGCTGGGTCAGCTGAACCGACTTGGCTAATTGCAGTACGATAACCCTGGTCGCGGGCTCAGTCTACGGCGACATTGCCCGTTTCGATCTTGTCAGCGGTAGCCGAGTGGTGACGGTTCGTTAATTGGTAATGCGACGTCGGTTTGCGAAGGAATGAGATAACATTTATCTTTACTGGATTAACTTTGATTACATGAAAAAGGTCTCTTTCGCGTCCGTTACGTGGCGTGCATCGGGTTGTTCTGTCGACGGAATGATTTCTTGTTCCCAGGCAGGTGCTATGGGCAAGGTTCAGTTCTCCGAATCGCGAACGTCCGCGTTCCCACGGACATCCTCGCGCGCTCGCCAAGCGTCATCAAGTGCTAGAGGATATACATTACACATCCTGCGTGAAATCGACGCGCAGGCCGAGAGCTAGACAACCAAGCTCGGCCAGCTAACAATACGTATGGGATCGAAAACACCAGACGCTATTTTAAGGAAACGACAAGTTTGACTTTGAGCCATGATTTCACCGTTTTCTTTCCATAGCATCGGCTCAAAATAAGTTCACTAACAAGATCTCTTATTCGTGTAACGCGAAAAATGACAGCGCCACATAAAAAAAAAGGACAGAAAAATTGAGGGATATGTTAAAAGTAGCCAGGTGCCTTGAGGGCTAGAACTGCTCCACTATTTGTAAAAGCGGACGTCGCATAAAAAAACGCCTTGCCCGACAAGAAACGCCTTGTACCTACAACGTGCAAATTGTTGCGGACGTTGTTGGATGGGAAGACCCGTGGGTTGTGTTGTTATTCCCGAGCTCGTCTGCCGCACATCCTCTCACTCAACGTTTTTGCTGCGTCATCCGTCCATGTGTCACGTCCAAGTCCAACAAACACATGCAGCGGCGCGTCCACTCCACACGTCTTCTTGTGGAAACATAAAGTTGTTCTCGATTCATGCTGGCGGAAGCAGTCTGGCCGACCGCGCGGCCGAGCCAGCCGGCGCGTGTTGCGCAAAAGGCCGGCGCGCGCACGCGCTCCGCCGCTGATGCTGTAGTAGCGACCTTGGTCGTGCCGAGCAAGTCCCAGAATAAATTGTGGCGGCCTCTTCTTGCTCTCGCCCACCTGGCCTCTGGGCTGTGACGCAATTGGCGGCTGGCTCGCTTTCTTTCCGTTTCGTCTCGGAGGTTGAGAGAGAGGGTGGAGCTCATTCGGAGTTTAGGGCCCGGTGTTGCGCAGGAATTGATGACCCTCTGGCGGTGCTTCATACTTCCTCGAAGTCGTTTGAAAAATCGATGCATACTTCCGCGATGTGTAAGCAGATCAGGCTGCTAGGTGGCCATTTTATTAAATCACCCGAGATTGGGTGTGAAAAAGCTTGAGGCAACCAAAAGTAGAAGGGACGGGGAAAGAGATCAGTCAGACGACGTCATTCTTTCCGTACTTTTTTGTTGTTTCAAGATTTTTCACTCCCAGTCTCGGGTGTTTTGACAAAATGGTAAACTTACACCAGCTCGCCTGCGCCCTCGCTGTGTTTTTGCTAAGCAGTTTTTTTTTTCTTGTTGTTTTTGGGGAGCACTATTTTTTAGACGTGTTGCACAGCTAAAACTGAAGGTGCGAAGAGCGTTTGAGGACTTTCTCTTCATTCCTTGCGTGCGTGAGGAGGGTGCTGTTCGAACGGGCCTGAACTCGTACTCATTGAAGCTTATGGCCACCTTTATAGCCACATTCCGTGCACGTCTTTTCGCCAAAAAGTCATTCGATTTAGAAAAGTAGTAGGAAATCGTTTTTCATTTCTCTAGATTATCTATGACTTTTTTTTTTTTTTAGATACTCTACACAGCTAAAACGACTGCAGTGGGATCTGCCAGACCCATGCTTGTCAAGTTTTTTTTTTTCCTCCCATTTACCACAGTTGTACGTATACCTTATGACGGGAAAATGCTGCATTACATTATAAATGCACCATCTAAAATCTCTGTATTGTCTCCTTTTTTTTATGGTTGGGAAATGAGATTGCACCAACTAGCTTCTTTAAAGGAAAAAGTTCCGTTCACATTTTTATGGAGTTCAGAGTGATATGATTGATCACACCGGCATGCAGTCATGTGCTATTCACCACGCAGAAAACGTTCCTGCAACCGTTAGGTTTCTCTTCCTTTTGTCCGACAGCGAACGGATACTTTATTACGTCGCCGATGTCCGTTTTGCGGGGCCCTTAATGACAGAGCCGACTTTGTCACGGGCATACACAATTATGAGAGCGGCCGATTTTCCGGTCTTCATTTATGAGTTCCCCGAACAACGTCAGGCCACAAGACGAAACAAAAAATTAAAGGAGAAAAAAAATTACACGAGGAAATTTTACGTTCGGTTCCGCGGATAATGTGTAGAGAGAGAGAGAGAGAAGGCGACTTTTCGCACTTATTATTGTGTGAAGTGAGTGCTTAGATAATCGAATGCGATTGGCACGTCAACAAGGACTCGAAGGGCAGTGTTTGTGTGTGTGTGTGTATATCGTCGTCCATTATCGCTTATCGTTGTCCAACTGCTCCGTTTCGTGGCGCGAAAACAACGCGATAGACTTTGGATACGCGAGGATATAAGGCTAGCTCCTTCCATGCTACCCCGTAACCCGGTGATACGATTCTGCTTGTGCTCATGACACCGTTGACACCGTCTGCGAATGCCGCCACAAATTGCTCAAAACAAGCTTTCTTTTTTTTTTTTTTGCTTGTTTTGTTTTTTATCGTGTATGTTTTTATATATGTATAGTATATCTTTTTTTCACTCTAAGATTCCAGCACTTAGCCGCGCTTCTGTAATAAATTGCAGCGCGGTATGTTGAGGAACCGATGTTTGCGCACCATCTGAAGTGGGTTCCAAGCGTTTGTGTACATGCCGTATGTGCGCGTGTGCTGTTAGGTTTTGTTTTTTGTATTTTAGCATGTTTAACAATGAGGACCAAACAGACAATAACCGGGAACAGGCACGTAAAATATAAGAAGTATAAAACGATGATACTAATTCAGAAAATATTAAAAAATATGGCACTCATCATAAAAATCAAAGCTTTTTTTTTTTTTTGCAGTTTAGGTTGGACATGTTAGATACAATATCTTGCCAAATGTCAGAATGTAAATCCAATAACCAGTGATAATTAACGGCGTTCTCCTCCTATTACTGACATGTTGTTTCACGTTTAAAGAAAAATATTTGGCCCACGATGTGCTAGAGTTAAATGGGACTATAAAATCGCAAAAGCGGAGGAAAAAAAGTTAGTTTCGAGACTGAAACCAAAACTACGGCTAGCAGACGACACGCACATAGTGTCGTCTGCTACTGGTATCGTCTGTTATTGCTCTCGCTTTTGTTTATGCGTGGCGCGCGAAATTTCACCGATGACAGCGCCGATGTATCCGTACGATCCGCACACAAACATCTGCGCAGCGGCAAATTCAGGCAGAACGGCAATATAGTGCGCGCAGAGTGCATCACTACCTATCCGACAGTCCCACGCGCGTCCTCAAGGTCCTTCGGCCCTTCCCAACGCTCTTCGCCAGGCTTTGATAACTCAACAGGCCCTCGCCCACGCCATCCTACACATAACGGCTTTAACGTTACGCTCGACGCGGCGACTTAGCGGCACCGCATTTCGTAATAAAATTCATTCTCTCCACCACATCGACTCCTCGGGCGGACGGAAGAGCCGGAGCTGCGACGCCGTCCGCTTGGGTACTTGGCGGCGCTGTCGGCGGTGACGCTTCTCTGCGACGCGTTTTCGGTTTCCGTGTGGCCTTGGCGGCATTGATTTGCGCCGGAGTCGTCGCCAAAGGAGCGCGCACGTGCGTTGTGGAAACTCGGAGAACACGATCGCTGGTGGGTTTTAGAGACTTGCCTGGTTTTACGAGAGCATCACCTCGGTTTGGGTGGATACGGCGTGGTCGGCGAGGGATTGTCGGCATCTACGTGGCTGCAGCGATTCGCGGTGGTGATCGCCGGCGCTCCACTGATCACGGTGAGGATTTGGGAGCGATGTTCACAGGTAGCGGGTGTGGTCTCACGTTGCTTTGATCGCGGGAAGCAGTTGGCGCGTACCATCTTCTAAACGATGTCTCGTCGTCAAACGGGCGGTGACACAAAGTGACAGCGGTGAACAGTGAGTGACAGTAGTGTGTCCGTCTTGCGCCCCGAGGGATGGGTAGTGTTATAGTGTCACTTTTTCTAGTGGGACACACTTCGCGCGATGTTTTCGGAGTGGTCGCGTTTTTCCCCCGTGAATTCGGGGTTGAGGAGTTCGGGGAGTGAAACTTCTAAAAGGCCTGAAATTGCTTATTTATAATCTAGAAGTTAATTAACTTTGGCGCCTCTCAACTTTTGTTTTTATTATTGGTTGTTGGAAGTTGTTTAAATGGTAAAAAAAATATATATATATTTTTAGTTATAAGTATAAAACAATCACTTTTAATACAACCAACAACGTTTTTTCTTTTCTTTTTCTTTCTGTTTATGTGCGGCGTTCTATTAAAAAAAAAATGATATTCGAGACGCGTCTGGCTTGCGTGGTAGTTTTGCTTCCAACCTTGAAACGGCGTCGTCTGCTCTTTTTATTGCGGACGTGCAAACAGAATAAAAATTTTCTGCTTTTGTTGGGCCGCGTTTCCCTCCCGTCGTCATTGAAACGGAAACGTCTGGTTTTTCTTTTTCGTATAATTAGATGGACAATGGATTGTGGCACTGTCGCGTACTACATGGCATAATTAATTTTTCAGAAACCTCTACATTCTGACTCTTCATTTGAAGTAGCAGTATGCGATTGTGTGTCATCCGTCTTGTTGAACACAGCTTCTATTCTATGACCTGAAGAATGTTGTCCGATAGGATTGCCGTGCTCTTGAGCAAGGAGTTATCTTTTGCTTTTGCGGGCAAAAGATAAAGCTATGTGGATGGACTGAAAAAAAGATTCGTGGGTGTTGCGACGTGCCATCAAGCTGTCACAGATAAGCTTGCGTCTCTGCTGTAATTTCTGAGGAGGTAGTCTATGTTGCTGTCCAAACTAGAGTGGCCATTTTTTTTTTCATCTCTGTGTTGCTATTTAAATTAGAGTGACGAATTTTTTTCATCTCTCTACATTTTCATTTTGGTAGTTTCGGAATTGCTCTATCAAAATTACCTTTCTACGTAAGATGCAGGAGGTACGATTTGTGTGGTACTGCAGTTGTCATTACTTTGACGGTTTTTAACTCAGAACTTGAAATGTGATACCATTTGTTGAATATTCTCAGTTATCTAGCTACTGTTTCATATGACTGTGTAATTGAAAAATAAGCCAATTTCACTAAATAAAAAGGCAGTATTTTTTTACTAATTATTTTGGCACATTTTTATGCCTGTATAAAAGAGTGTAGCTTTTACAGTTTAATAAGAAAAAGGTATCTCTGCTATGCTGTTACACGTAATCTGTAACGAAAAAAGTATCTCTGTTTATGTTGTTACACCGTAAACAAAGCTATAGCTGAAAATATACAATTTAGCCAAACCTATCTTAACTACTGGCATTCATCGTTTGACATCACAATGCCAGTTTAAAAAATTTTTGTAACATTTCATCTGTTTCATGATTTGTGCCCATAAACAGGGGCGTAGCCAGGGTGGAGCTTATGGGGAATTCAGTCCCCCTGAAATCCAGCCGACCTTATAATATACACATGCTTTTGGACTCCCCCTCCCCTTCTCCGCACCCTAAGTCATAGACATCCCAGCCACCTCACCCCCCCCCCCCCCCCGAAAAAAAAAAATCCTGAGTCATGCCATTGTTTACTAAAGAGCTCATGGCCTTGATAGTCTGAACCAGGCACGTAGCCAGGATTTTGTTGGGGGAGGGGGGGCGCTCATGACAAGATGTTGTATGAGGGGAGGGGAAGAGGGAGGTCCCAGCAAAATTGAAGATTTTGGGGGGGGCCTGGCCCCATGGGCTGCCCCCTGGATACGTGCCTGGTGTGGACATTACAGTGAATTAAAGAAGCTTCCAAAACCTGAGTAACAGTACAAAACAAAAATATTAACATAAAATACAAAGCAATAGAAAATTTCAGGTGCCATCAAGATGCCAGAAGACCGGTTAAATACTACAATTAAGAAAACAATTTTACATCTTGCTTGTCACGTGCGTTCTAAAGAAACTGTATCGCTTGAGTTATCAGGCACTGTACCTTGTAAAAAGGACCGAGAATACCCAATCTGTTAGGACTGTTCTCGCAGCAGCCACGCCTTTCACCAGTTTATGCGAGAAAACCAAGTGACGTATGGCATCATTTCGAACAAGGGAGTCATAACAAGAACATGTATGATGCCTATGAGGTAAAATGAATTTAAGTAAACTAAATATTAAATTAAAAAGGGGCTTGTGGTAAAAACAAAATTGATACTAATCTTTATCTCCAAAGTTCTACAGTACCTGGAATATATTAGTGAAGTAGTGATCGTTTAAATTTGTTTAGAAGGCTTTAAAGAGAGTCGTTTCAAGGGGTAAATAAGTACATATTGTTTATTAATCGCCATCACCCTCCTCTAGGACATCACCATGCCCTTTGGAGTGCATATTGACACGTGGCAGGTCTGGGCAGTATCATGATACAAATGTATCGCGATAGTCTCTTAGAGATATTTTCGAGTATCTGTATCTTTGTATCGAGATACATTTAAAATATGCATTTGTATCTCATTAGTGAAATGCATTTACAGTGTACCGCTTGTATCGCGATACTCTGCCAGACCTAGTTATCTCGTTACATTTGTTGCCGTTCCCTATAACGTAATTCATCACAGTCACCAATGTAAAAAAAGGAACTGTGGTTTTAAGGGAAACTGAAGCCTTTCTGTATTTGAGGAAAAACACCTAAATCATCTTCATTTGGCCTTTAGGATCACGAATATCGAGATTATTTTTCAATTTTGGGTGCACGGAGGCTGCAGAAATTAATTTTCAAAGTACCATTGAAGCCCCTTCTTCCCTGGGCGTGACGTCATAGTAGGAGTTTTGGAATCTCCGCTCTCGCGCATCTTCAGCGCCTGTCAAAGCTATGCACGCACACTCTTGCTATTTTCAGATAAGGTCAGAAAGAGACATCACGACTGGTGTCAGTGCTGGGGAATATACCTGGTGAGCTTGCAATTGCACGCACTGCCCACACGAGCGACACGCGCTTGGTTGCCCAAAGATCCTAATGTGACGTCACGACTGATCAGAGGTTTTCCGTGTTTTCTCACGTCTACCTACATCTTCAAGGAAAACGAATGTGATATTGAGATTCACAGGATAAAAATACGTCAAAATTCACCACTAACTTTTTTTTTTTTTTCAAGAAATGTTTTAGCTTTTTTTTTTAAAGAAGGTTATCTGTAATAATAACAGAATAAGGTTCCTACACAAAACCACAAAACCATCCGTTCTTTCTTAGCAGGGCAAACACTGTAAAGAAGTTTAGTGGAGAAATTTCTCAACATTATGGGTGACTGAGAAAAATGTAAGACAACAGTTTGAGATGCACACTTACAGAAAAACAGGGTTAATTTTGTGCAGACGCCCTTTGTCAAGCATGGTACGCAGTCTTTGCTGTTCAGTAACTACATGTTTTTTATTTTTGTGGCATTAATGATAAATAAAAAGCTTGAAGTAATGGGGAGTGCATAAAAGGACACAGAAGGAGAAGCAGCAAGCATAAATTACCATTTGCCTTTGCCACGAACTACACACTCCCCACGTAGCACCGTTCGGGAACAAATGTATTTCTATAAGTATGTGTATCCGTATTCCGGAATACTTTTTTGACGTTTTTGCAGAAGTATCTGAGAAATATCCCGTTGCATAAAAGACAAATGTATCTCGGTATCTGTGTTTTGGGCCTTAAAATGCGTGTTTCTCAGTATTTGTATTCCAAAATAATTTTTGTAGTATCTGTGCCCAGCCCTGGCACGTGGTAACTGCAGTAGGAGACGTACGGCATGCACCTTAGCCGGCACTGAGGTAGAGAATTGGGCGATATAAAGAGAGGTTCTAGGTTCAATTCGTGGTGGGTGTTATGTTTACGTTGGTTTAATCCTGAGTAATTGATTGTGTGCATTGTTTTGCTTATGTTGCCTTGCCAGCTGAGCCATCTATCTGTGCTGACATGCCCTGCCATAGGGTGTGCACAAACAGACAGACAAATTTTCTGGGAAAGCATATCATGCTTTAAAAAAATGCAACTCCTAAACCATCTGAGCAGAACGCCAGCTGATTTTCATACTATTTTGAGTTGTATAGTGGCATCACGATTTCTCTACTGCTGTCGTAACATGTGGTGTTATGCAGCACTGGTGTAGGATATGACCCTTTTGGTCAAAACGGATGGAGGGTCTTTAGAAAAGCCTTTGTAGTTCCCATTATTTGTGAGCCAAATAGTACTAGTCGAGGTTAAACCCACATTTAATGTGTTTATTTTGAATTCTGACTTTTTGATGCTGTTCTTGGCTTGTCTGTGATCAGCTCTTTCTTTTTTTACTGCTGACACTTTTAATTTCATGGCTTGGAAGATTTAAATCTTTGACTGATTTAGATTTATGCGATTTAATTTTGCTTTCTTTTAGAATCCTTTGGGGTTTTTCTGTAAATTGAAAATTTACTTTATTACATTTAGTTAAATATGTACTACCACACTCATTTATGACTCAACCATGTGACCATTCTACAATTTGGTGGCACGAATAAGAAATAAGTGTATATTGAAGTTGCATTCTTCAGGATGGTCAAGACTCGAAAAAAAACGGTTGTTATCTTTTGATTAAAGCACAATACATGTCAGTCAAGTGCTGCTGTGGGAGATGCGATGATAAAAACAAGATTTAACCTGGTACTCCAGATGCTGCGATGCAATGCACTGAACCTATGACTGGGAGGCATGCAGCTCTGATAATAATCTGTAGTACTATCGCCATAATCTGTAGCCTGATGATGTGGACGAAAACGTTCATGTTCGTTCAGTTTTATTAGTACTTCTCTATCTCTAGGTGCTTCATATCTTAGCTGATGATTCAACTTTGTACCTCGGTATGATATAATATCTTGGTGTCGGCAAATACCTTAGTGTAGCAGGTGCCTAGACGCCACGTTTCTATTTCGCAGACACTGGGAGTATGTCTGAACACGTCTTTTTAGCTCGCGATTCATGAATGCTCGTAATTTTGACATTGTCTAGACAGTTGTTTTTTTCTCGCTCTTCCACGTCGTCAGCTCCGCATGTTTATTACAACGCCGCTTACATATGCGACATCCTCTTCCTGCCATTCTTTTCAAAGGGCAATTGAATGTGGCAAGTGCGTGGTGGATTGTCATCAGTCTCTCTAATTTGGCGTATAGCCAAATGAGAGCCAGAATTGTGTCGATTGATTTGTTTCTGATTTTCACTTTGGTGTACTCTGTCATTTTTCCTTTCAAGCGCTTATAAAATCCTCTCTTGTAATACACATTTATTTCGGGGTGCACGTCTGAAATATAATTAGGTAGGTCTTGGAATCACTCCCAACTCTGAACGTTTCTCGCGGCATATATAATGCACGAAAAATCTTTTCCAGGAAAGTTTATTTTGTGGCATACAACCAAGCACTAGGAAAGTTTATTTTGTGGCGCTGTATGTTCTACTTGTGGCATATACAGCGTGTCCCCCCCCCCCAGACAGAAAAAAAAGTACAATGTTTTTCTTGATCACAAAAATAAACTATGCATTGCCAATTGCTCATTCTTTGCCCTAATATAGCACTAACCGTTATCCCATTCAAAAGTTATATTGATTTGCTGAAAATTTTTTTAAGAAATTGTGGCCTGGTTTCCGCCTATGTGTTCAGGAGCTCTGTTAACCACCATTTTCTCGTTGAAAATTTTACAAAATCCCTGATAACTTGTGAATACGATAAAGGCTAGTTCTATGACTTTGGCATCTGGTTCCGACCGCTAGCACTATATTTGGACAAAGAATGAGCATTTGGCAATGTGTCGTTTATTTTTGCAATAACAAAAACAACACGGTAAATTTTGTTTTGCTACACTCTGTAGTTTCAACAAACCAGTCTTGCTAAACTTCGCACACCCCCGAGTCGACAGTGCGGCAAGAGCAAGAGCCCCTAGTCGAGCTGCGCTTGGAGAATCTGCCCTCTACTCCCCAGTTTTCTTGCATTTGCGCCGCCATTTTGGTGCCTGGTGCAGAGTGGATGCAATTGGTTGTCGTTAAGATTCAAAAACGCGCCTCTCCGAGCTTTGGGTACAGGTACGGCATCGGAAAGCTCGGGCGGAGGCGTTTCGCTCCATCGTGGACCGCTCCAGCAATTCTGGAGGACGGAAAATCGTTTTCTGCGGCCTCGGGTGAAGTTTCGGACGACTGGCAACAATGATTTTAAGCGCAAAGTTGGCTAAAGTGTCGTTACTCTGGAGTGTAGGCTATATAGTGGCTCTATAACTGCTCACCGGGCCAATCGGACGCCTCCATCTCATCACCCCTCTGCGTGTGGGTACGGGCAGGAGCTCAACCTTGGGCAAAAGATGGACGTATAACTACCGTAATATCCAAAGAGATGCCCCGCCCCCAGAAGATAACCCACCGCTATTCTTGGCTTGATTTGCTATTTTCTTTTAAACACCGAAAGAGTAATCATAGTGTTTGGACCAATGACGACCTCGGCATAAATGCGGCTAGTTAGCTATGTGTGATTTTCTTTTTACTTTTTTTTGTTTTTTACATTGAAAGCGGCCCACTCCTTATTTTCACCCGATTTGCTCTCGATTTTAGGTGGGTTGTTTCTCGAGATATTACGGTAGTGCAATGAGCCATTGGCTTTAACAGCACTGTCAGCTTAGGTGTGAACCAGGTAGAGCGATTTCTGTTAGAATCCACCTGTGTGTCTGTACTTTGGTTTGTCTGTCCTACCTTCCCAATACTAGCTCGGTTCAGTCGTTGGTCCGTACTGCGCTACGGCATGTTCTAAGACAAGGCGAGTGATGCCACGTGCCTGTCCGCATGTGCAGGTTGAAGAAGTCGGTGGAGCAGCAGCTCGAGGGAGTGCGAAGAGAGGGCAGCCCAGGCTGCCCTTGAGGAGAAGGTCACCTCCCTGAGGGATGCCCTGCTCAAGATGAACAGGGACATCGCCTCTGCGCCCACGTGCGCGGACGATGAAGAAGAGGTGGAGAGGAACCTGCAGGTGGGTCACGTCCTCACATGGTGCCGCTGCAGTGGACAGACGCGCCGTACGTTCCTTCGTGAGGGTAGAGGGGGTGCAAACGCCCGTACGGCGTTCTTGCAAAGTATACTCACTGGCGACGCGAGGTCGACGGGGCGTCTCTTTGGAGTGCTCGGCCCCCAACACGTGCTCCTTGCCTTTCACCGTGCTTTGGCTGCATGTGCGCGCTCGAGGCTTATTAGATGCCGAAGCATCACCAAAGGTAGGGAGTGCTCGCTGGAGGTGGGACAACTGAAACTCCTCCCTGTCATTCTCGTTGTCTGTGACCGTAGTGGCCGAAGTAATGGACTTACCATAAAATCTCGAGCAAGCGCATCACTCAAAATTTAGAGATACAGTCGAATTTCATTAATTCGAACTCAAGGGGACCAAAATTTGTTTGAATAAAGCAAAGTTTGAATAACCGAAAGTTTCCTCCCATAGAGACGCATAGGATGGGATCTGCATGTTAGTTTGAATTATCTGCAAGTTTGAATTAAGAGAGTTTGTATTAACGAGAATAGACTGCAATCATGTTGAACTGGGGGATGGGTGCTTCTTAGGTGAACAATATGTGAATATATGTCTTTTGTGTATTTTTCTGAATGTTACAAAATTGAGGAGCGGGCACTTATTCTGGAATCGGCGGATGCTCGGCATTTTACGGTTGATTATGCTTCGACTAGCTGTAGTGTACTCCTAAGTATGTTCCAGGATGCTTACTTTGAGTGCATGCTTCTTGGTGCTTTCAAGCGAGGTATGATGGTCAGCTTCCCAAGTAGGTTTAAATTATTAACTGTGCCAAAAGAACTGTTTGTGATGTTTTGCTTTTTTGCCAGGTTATGCCATCAATGTTTATTGCATTGATGTTAGGACATTTCAAATAAGTATATTTCACATGGTTGAAAAAACCCGAGACTGCGGGTAAACGACACAACGCTAAAAAGTCTAGAGACCTTTTAGTGTTGTGTTGTTTACCCGCATTCTCGGTTTTTTTAACCATGTGCAATGTACACCAGCTCGTTTGCGCCCTTACATTCTGTTTAAGTATATTTGTACTTCAATTTAAACTTTTATTCTGGTAATCTTACTTAAAGTATGTTTTAGTCAATGTACTTTCTACTTTGCTTGAAGTCCCCAATCTACTATTTGCTTTGTACTTTAAGTAGTTGTTATCTGCACTTCAACCAACGCCACTCTGTGTGTATCTTTGTTCTGCCTTTTAAGGTTTGACAATCAAACTAGCATACATTCATAGAGTTACACAGGTACATACACTGTTGGAGTTATATGAATGAACAAAAATTACTGAAATTGGCCTTTGTGGCCCATTTGCAACAATTCCCATTTCATTCCAGTCATACCTACATATTCATTGCATAGTTATAACCTAAAAAATAATTTTTTTTATTTTTTATTTTGTGCATTTAATTATATCTTTTGCTTAATAGGAGAATGATGATAGTTATTGTGCAATGAGAGTTTACTGAATCTTGTTCCTGGTCTTTGTATGTTGACACCATTAATATCTCATTTAGGTTTGTCTACTAATGTAAATAGAAAAATATTACAACATGCATCTGTGAATTGCTGCTTAAAATCAGGGTCATACTAACTATTTTAATATGCTTCGAACAAATTTTACCATCTACAAAATTTTAATGAATAACTACGGTAGGGGTGGAAACATTGACGACACGCAAGTGTAGCCTTTGCAATGCGGTACTCGGTTACTTCATTTCGATTCTGTGTTTTTAGAAATAATGGGATAAGTTCATTGGAAGCTCTACCATCTGGCCGTCATGAAAAGTGTAGAAGCGCAAAAGTAAACAATTTTCAACAAAAAGCAGAAGAGCACAGGCTGTCCCAGCAGGTGTGTCGGTGCTCGTAGAGCGTACGAGCACCGACACCTAAATAAATAAAACGACAATAAACTAAATAAATTTTCGCTCTTTGCTGGCTTGCAGGGTATCTTTGGTGCGGTGTTCAAAGTCGTTACTGTGTTTTCTGTTCACAATGACGGATCAGCAAAGCATACTTTTTTTTCCTCGAGAATCATTATGTGGTGAATTAATGAGATACTTGTAATTGCATCTAAGATCAGTTATTCTACCCAAACATACATGTTCCAAATACAAAAGAATGTTGTTTATTGTAGCAACCATATTTTGTAAAATTACTTTGCACAGCCCATGAAGTATTATGCACACGACTTGCCCAGCATACTTGCCAAACCTCAACTCTAGGAAAAAAAAAAAAAATGTGCACATTGAATAAAAATATTTTTTTTTCAATAATGTTTATAATGTTGGGTTTAAATGGACTCTGAGAGGCTTTATTTGATTAGTATATATTTCAGTCATTGACTTTGTTTCTAATTTAAATTAGTAGTCTTGTTTCATTATGGTCCTTGATGTTTTGTTACATTTCAGTATTTATTTTTTTAAAGTTCTCTTTTTTGTGGTGCTCCACTTTTGGAGGTCTTGAATGGGGTCGGAAGTATTCACATAGTAGTAAAAAGTCGACACACTAAAAGTATACTGATTTTGCCTGTTTATGAAACAAAAAGTATACTTTGGAATGCGCATCTAGCATAGATATATTTCAAGTCTACTAATGTAGCATACTATTCAAAATGTACTTGGAGGGTGTATACCCCAATGGCTAGGCTGGGTCATTGGCAGTAGAGGAGCTCACATGCACATGCAGTGCACCGCCACAACAGAAAGGTTCCCTAAAAGTTAAAGTATATACTTCAGACATTGAAAGTACTATATGGTGGGTGGGAAGTTCAATCTGATTTAAAATGGCTATGATGTCGTTACAAAGGACTAAATCTACACAAAGTAAGAGGTGCTCTGTTCTGGTGTTCGTGGGAATAATTGCGGCAGTACGCTGAATTTCGTTGTATGTGCCCGCATTGTCAACCAGGCGTTGCCAAGCGTCGCAATACATGTCATCAATTATTGTCCTACAAAGGAAATCAAGGGGAGCATTTCCCAACACAGCATTGTTGCATTCCTCTAGCGTCTGCGATCGACGCAGCTGTCATTAATTTTTGTGGCGATTTCATATCGTGTTCGTATGGAGTGTAGCATGTCAACCGTGAGCGTGCCATCACCACCGCTACACAAGGACAGTATATTTCCACACTTCAAACGTGAAGCGATCTGGGCACGATCCTGCGGAGACAGTTTTTCCGCCGTTTTTCTCACTCGCGATAGACGTGCTACTAAATAATTCTCCCGGCAACCAACCAACATCAGAAAAAAATTAATTTTTTTTAAAAAATCGGTTAGCACTTAATGAACTAGTCATTTTAAATTGGTTAGTGTCTCCCCACCCACCTTGTGTACTGCAGTACAGGCTTCAAATATAATGTGTGTTTGGGAGAAATGAGAAATGCATTTTATACTCGCCTCAAAAATAAACTGTGCATCGCCAAACGCTCAGTCTCTGCCCAAACGTGGTGCTAGCGGTTCGGACTAGAGGCTAAAGTGTCAAGACTTACCGTTATCTAAATCAAAAGTTATAAATGATTTTCTGAAATTTTCGACGAGGAAATGACGACCAAAAACACACGAAAATGACTGGCAAGCGCTCCCAGGAACGCGCCTCATTTTCCCATAGAAAAGTTTGGAAAATCGTTGATAGCTCTCGAGTTGATGAAGGTCTGTTCGAAACTTTGGCACCCGGTCCAGACCGCTAGTGCCACGTTTGGGTGAAGACTGAGCGTTCGGCGATGCACGGTTTATTTTGCGGTAAATAAGGTGCGGTCCTTTTTTTCTCCCAAGACCCCAATACTTTAGGTGCGCAATTTCTTAAAACTCCCTCTGCGTGCATTCATCCACTTACTGGGTAGAATAAAAGATGAGTCATTGTATTTTTGGTGTTTCAAATAACGAATTTCAGTAGAAACTGCTGTCTCTAAGTGACACGCTTGACTCGTGGCTCGAAGAACAAAAGACGGCGGGATCCATATTTTACCGTAGACATTGCAGAGGTGGGCGGATCTAACGGCTTTGCTAGGTTCATCTCGTTGGCCTATCACTCTTTATGGTCAGTAACTGATATGTTAAAGCGGCTGGAACTGGAGCCGCTCCAGCAGGTGGTGGAGCTCCTCCTCGCCTACCTACCTCTTTGGTCACATGACCTCCCCGTTAACCAATCGGCGTCGGGCACCTCACTCCTGTCCCGCCCGTCAACCAATCAGTGGCGAGCCTCGCGGCCACGCTTTTATCCAGGCTTCACTTTTGGCCTTCACGAAATGCCGAACACCTAACCAAAAACGTTTCACGTTAAAAATTTATAAAACGGCGGCGGCGGAAGGGTTGGCGGATTTGCAAACTGCTCGTCGACTCACGTAGGAGCTGCGGGATCGCCTGAGTGGGCTGGACCGCGAGCTCCAGGCGACCTCTCGCTCGGCCCACGAGCGCTATGGAGACAAGCCGCACGGAGTTCCCGAGGCAGTCGGGCAGGCCCTGGCCTCGGTGGAACTCCTGTCGGAGAGCGTGCTGGCGGCCCTGGAGGGCAAGGAGCGGGAGTACAAGAAGGCGCGGACGGCACGCTCGGACTACTGCCTCGGGGTTAAGGCCCTGGTGGAGTGGCTGCGCAAGGCACAGGACGTGCTGCAGAGGAAAGGGTCGTCCCCGGAACACACCAAGGAGTCCTTAATGGTGAGTGAACGGTGTCGGTTTGTTGCCTCTGTCCTCGCTGCTATACTTGTGTCAGCATGCGCCAACACCACCTATTCGCCCTTTTTGCTTGGCAACAAACTCGCTGCTGCCATCTGTTGGGTAGCCCCGGCACACTTCCGATCCGCATATATTTCCTCGTTTTTTACGCATCATTCTTTCGCCATAAAGGCTGGTTCACACAGCACCGTTCTTCTTATGTTTAAAACTTACACTTAAGTAAATAAACTTACGTACGAAACTTACATATTCCGCGTGCCAAGCTATTCCTTGAAAGGGACTGTCCGGTCGAATCTTGTGTATGAGAAAACAATTGAATATCATCGTTAATGATTCGAAACTCATTCTCCGTGCAATATCTGAATTTTATATGCCCCTCTGCATGAGTAATTGAATTTTGAACTGCTCCAATCGCATCCTAGCGTAAACGGTGCTTTCGTTGGCAGCATTGAAGTTCTGACGTCACATAATGCAAAGCGAGCATTTCTGTCTCGTTGTTTGCTTGCGAGTGACTGCCGTGGCGTAGTACTTCATTTTTGTTGTTGTGCTCGACTTGTTTCGCGAATGAGTGAAATTTTTGTTGTGCGGTTGGGTGCCATAACCACAGGGCAGCACCTGCGAGTCAAGACATGATGTTCCACACTTTTCCGCGAGACGTGCAACAACGAGCAAAATGGATCGTCGCCATGTGTAGGGAGCACTGGGTTTCCGCCAAGATCGAGATCCCGCTTATGCAGCAATCATTTCACAGAATAGAGCTACGAGCTGACCTCTAAGCGGGTAGAAGGCTCGTAAGCTGAGGTGTGACGCTGTGCCAACGATATTCAAATACATCCACCCACTCCTCGCCAAAATCGGATCAATCGGTTTGATTATGCAGCAAAACCGAAACCAACAGCTAGACTATCTTGAAACTAGGCCAAAAGTTATATTTAGCACACGTGCAGCCGATTCTATTTGACCCGCATGTCAAAATGGAGCGTGGCTATGATTCACCAAGCTCGTCCGAATCAAATGACAATCTAGAAATGTTACATGCATTTTGAACAATTCACCGTTTGCCTTCGACCCGCGGGCATCGCCTCCGAGGGAACGACCCGCAGCCGCATCACCGATCCAGTGGATCCGCTGATATGTAGACCCAGATGCCGCTTCAGAGGAAAAATCTGCATTTTCTCTTGGCAAGTGCTCCTTGCGTCGATGGCCGTCTCAGTTGTGTTTGCACAAAACAGCATACACTTGCTCGAAGCTAACGGATGTTTTCGAGTAATATCCCGCTAAAAGGCACAACTTTTTTGCACACATTTGGGAACTGCATTAAAAGAAACGTATTTCAGTAGAGTACAGCCTAGGAGATTATAATTCGAAACAAAACACAAGACATCTATTGACCAATGCATGTTATCCCAACGATCCTTTGCGTTATGTGACGTCACACAGCAGCTACGGATGTCAGCCATTGACACTGGCGAAATTCGGGTGCAGTTTCGTACACACGCTCATGAAAAGGTTAATTAACATGAGTACATTGTTTATCAAAACAAAAAATATGTTTGTCTACATATGAAGGCTCCCTCGACATAACGAGCGCAAAAACTGAAGTGCATCCGGTTTCAACTGGATAATCCCTTTAACTCAGTTGCAACGCTTCGAAGGAAGCATCAACGTGGTGGTGACATGCGATCGTGTCTCGACATAAGCGTACGCTAGCCACTGACAGGGTATTTATGCTCGCCAAGGTTTTTATTTGCACATGACATATGAGAGCCCAACTACCCAGAACACAATTTGCGGCTCGAAATTCGTTTTCTTTCTGCCCGAAAACCGCCGATCGAGGACTGGCCACTTCGACTAGCGCTCACTCTCTTTTCTGTGGTCACGTGCTGTTTTCTATGGCTTAGACAGAACCACCAAAGATAATCTAAGTCGTGGGTCATCGAAGGCACACACTCAATATTAAAGATAGAAAAAAAATATATGATATCGATTTTTCTGGCTTCTAAAAAACTGCAAATACGCTGACTAAAAAAAAAAAAAAAAGTTGCACAGTCACGTGGTTTTTAAAACTTTCCCCGCCTCTATATTTCTTCCTCATCAGTCCAGTTTCGGTTTCGAGCAGTTGCATTTTTTTATTTTATTAAAAATATATGTGACATTCGTAGCAAAATATTGATTGGGTAGTGTTTTGACACCATAATAAATCTCCTGGCAAAACATTAAAAAAAATATTTTGGGTGGTGTCAGTGTCTTTTTAAGAGTGAATTACATCCAACGGTGCTATAAGTGGCCATTTCCTGGAGATACAGGATATACTTGATCTCCCAAATGCGGCAAAACCAACCACCTACCGTAACATACCGCCGAAGCGCCCATTTCGTTCAGGCGCCCACTACTAACATTTCCCAAACTTGGAAATTTTTCAAATTATGCATTAAACACCCGATTTGACCGGACAAGCACCCATGTCTAGATTAATCCAGTTTTCAGTGAAAGAAGGGCGGGTGCTCCCCGGCATTTTACGGTGGTTCAGAACCAAAAGCGGACTGTTTGCAGACTGGTGCCACCATATTTCACCTCGCACGAGAAAGAGTAAATAGTCTGTTGGAGGTTAAGAAAAGCAGGACAAGCCCTCCACCCGTTCTACTTTAGCGAGGCAAACGCCAGAGAGGGAAAACCACCAATTACGAAAAGAGCCGTTCTTAACCCGCAACAGACTGTAGAATAATCAAAGCATGTGCGCTAGAATTCCGACGTCGTTGCAGCTAGAAAGACTATGCAGACAAAGATTGCTGCATCGGCATCTGGCTGGTCCTTGCGTTCAGACAACAAATCGGAGAACGTACGGTGGCGTCAGGCTCGAGCCCAATTGCCGAGTTGGCACCACCCGAGTCATGTGACAAAGTTACGTGGAGATAGTGGAAGCCATTCATGGAATTTGATGGTTCTAGGTAGCTTCGAACATGCCCCGAGGAATCTTTTTAGTCGGGCTCAACGAGGTCGAAATTTACGGACAGTGCAGAAATTTGCAGAGTGTTAGTTTCGTTTTCCTCATTTTCATGGTGGTCTTCTTGTGTTTTGATGAGTGGAGCAATTTTGTCTGGTCCATCAAAGTTCCTCTGATCTAACTGCTTGTTGAGACTGTCATCTTTTCTGCGTGGGATTGTGACATGTTGCCACCTGTTTTTGTTTCCCGTGTACCTCACTCGGTACAGGTTTTCAGTTGCCTTTCCCACTCTCTTGCTGGCATGTTCTCCCAACATGCGAAGCAGACAGCCGCTTAAGTAAATAATTGAATGTGTGAGACGAAAGCACTCGTAAACTTCAGAAGACACATTTGTCTTCGGCATCACGAACGAGGTACAATTAAAATGGGATAATATTTGGTTTTTCGGAAAGATTTACTTTATATGCTTTTGCACCCTCCCTAGATTCGTAACTGCTTTCGACGGGTGGTCTAAAGGTCGGACATATTTCTCTCGGTCACCAGGCCCTGTCGTCCGAGTTGCCAGCGGTGCGTCGCGACGCCGATCGCCGGGTGGTGCAGAGCGGGCAGCTGCTGGCAGAATGCCTGGGTGACAGCGAACAAGCTCAGGGAGTCCGTGTCACCGTGGCTTCCCTCGGAGATCAGCTTCAGCAGGTGAGCTGGCAGCGCACGGCACGTGGGAAGGTTTGGACGTGTTTCCGAAGCCACGAGGTGCACGTCATGCAGCACGAGCTAGAGGTGGCATCCTCACGGAGCAGCTAATGGTGGGCAGGCAGCTGCTGAAGTTGTTTTGTACATTTTGACAGAATTTGTGAGACTCGGTTTTATCTTTACATTATCGGGAAGCTTCTACAGTGAGCAGTTACGTTACTTGGGGAAAAAATTGTTTCATGTTCTTTCAGATCATTTCTAATTGTCTTAGACAAAATGTGCAACCCAAACTGTACCAGCCACCCACGGCAGCAGCCACGAGGGGTTGAGAGCTGCTGTATCTGGAAGTGGTGGATTTTAAGTTCATATCAGTAGTGGTTTCTGCAGCCAATTTTTCATTCAAAGGTTGTAAGTAATTTTCTAAAAATTTCAATGGGAAAATGTGAAAGTTTTTGATAACTGGCGCCATTCAGCTCCATGTAGTTGACAGCTCAGTTGGCCGCCATTTTCCCATTGAAAATTTAAGAAAATTGTTTATAACTTTTAAATAAGATAACAGTTAGTTCTGAAACTTCGGCATCTGGTTCGGACTGCAAGCGCTGCATTTCAGTGGAGAATGAGAGTTTGTCGATGCATGGTTTATTTTTGCGTTGAAAACAAACACTGTAAATATTTTTGGGGGACACCCTGTACTTCTGTGTCCGAGCCAACTGTGTCGTGCTCCTTACAATTGGTGCGACACGCAATTCAAAGAGGGCCCCCTTCTCCTCTGTCGGACGCAGGTTGACTCGTGGATCCAGGAGCGCCTCTCCGAGGTGGAGGACTCCTTGGAAGCCTGGGCACGGTTCCTCGAGCTGCACGAAGCTCACAAGGCCTGGCTGGAACGCAAGGAGGCGGTGCTGGCAAAGCGACAACCCCTGAACACGCTGGCCGTGGCAAGGCAGTGTTTGTCTCAATGTCAGGTGCGCCGCCATTTCTTCGTGCCCCCCTCTCTTTTTTGGTGTGAATTAACTGTTTACCTCCATTGTTTTTTTTTGTTTTTTTTTCTGGTTTGATTATGTTTATGACATTTATAATGTTTCTGACTGGTGTGCTTACTGTGTACTCATTCATTGGTCCCTTGATTTCCGTGATTTCTTTCCACTAAATTCAGTGGGACTTTAGTGTTGCCTAACATCACGTGACCACGTCACGTGATGGCATGTTGTCGCATGACATCACAATATCACATCAACACTGTCTGATAAATGGCAGTGTAATCGTGCGCGTGCAGCTTGGTGCGCGGCGCCACGGCCGTCGCCGCAGTTCATCGGCGGAACGTGGCGAGAAACCATCGATTCTTCTCACGCGCCCGGTTCCCCGCTCGCAGGAGGCGACCCGAGACCTGCCCAGCGGCCATGGCCAGCTGACGGAAATGGGTGCCCTGGTTCAGCGCATCGGCCAGTCCTGCCACGTGGGGCCCCTGCTGGAGAAGCTGGACCAGGCAGAAGAGGGCCAGCGGGGCCTGGAGGGACGCCTGGTCCAGGAACAGGCCCTACTCATGGAGCTTGTCGAGGAGTGGGAACAGTGCGAGCGCAAGGCCAGGGACTGCCAGGCCTGGCTGGAGAGGGCACGCTCCTCCCTAGAGGCCCCCAGCTGCGCAGGAAGAGCCTCAGGGACCAGCTCGCACTCAGAGAGGTGGGGACGACACCTCCCCTTTTCTCTTTCTTCCAGTATCTGTCGCTGGGCCTTGCATTGTAGACCATTTCACGTTTCCACGCCTCCTGAGCCACACAAGGTGGTATAAGAAGATTCGCCTGTCTCTTTGGTATATTCCAGAGGCACTCTAAATGCGTACGCATTTATAGAACCCCTATGACGTCATAGTCTCACCTAACATCACGATGTAACGTGGTGTCGTGGGACATAGCAATGTCACAGTGATGTCACAGTGTCACATGACATAATGTGGTCATGTAATGTCATGTGACGTCCTGTGGTCTTCTGACATGACGTTACAGTATCCAGGTGTCACGTGACATCATCACGTCATGGTGTAGCATGAAGACTAGCTGTTACGGTGATGACATCAGGTGAACACCGTAATGTCATTAGCGTGGTGTCACCACGCTAAGGACGTTACAGTGGTGAGTTTGTGGCAGTGATTCTCTGTTACAAACAAAAGACTGTAGAGTAATTGAATCTTGGGAATTATTGAACCGAGTTTGCCATAAAGTGAATATACATTATGTACAGGGCCATTCACTAACAACAATATTGAGGAAACTGAAAAATTCAATTGTTATAGCCATTTTAGATGTCTATCTGTTATCTCAACTATCTTTTTTTAACATTACTGTATTATATTGTATCTCTTTGTGTACCTCTTGTTAGCAGCCTCGGTGGCTCTGAGGCAAAGCACCGGCTTACGGTTCTCCAGGTGGCGGATTTGAATCACGGCCGAGATGCCCGCAATCTCACGAAAGCTTATTGCAACTGATATTCTGGTTGCATGTCAAAAGATCCCCAGGTGGTCAAAATGATTCCTCTGTCCTCCGCTGGAGCATTCTAGGTGCCTTTTGTTGGTTCAGCACGTAAAGACACCCCAATATTTTACCTTCATGCACTTCTCGCCACCCTTCTGGAGTTGCCCTTCCGGTTCCAATCCACCGTCGCACCAAGAAGCGGCCCAAGGTGACGCCTCGGTTCCTCGCAGAAAATGCTGGCGGACCTGTCCAGTCAGCAGACCAAGATGGCCATGTCCCTGGAGAAGCTGAGAGTGCACCTGCGGGGTGGTCCTCGTGGGTGCCCGACCAGAACGCCATGGTGCGCAGCTGCCAGGAGCTGTCCCAGCAGCTGTCCACTCTGCAGGCCGGCCTGGACACCCGCTGCCAGGAGTTGTCCGCATGCCTTGCACAGGTCAGGCTCGCTCCGCTCTCCAGCGGCTCTCACGATAGATCCTTTGCGGCCTGTGCTTTTCCAATAGAAGCTCGTGATGGCGAAGCGCAGAACAGGGCAAAACAGCTGACTAACAACTTTGGTTTAGTACATTTCTTCTTCGTATGCGTAATCGTCTTCTTCATCACAGGACATTCACGTACATAGTCGCCGACCGATTTTTCGAACTTCGTGGAGGCTGAAAAAGCGTCCAAATATTAAAGCAATCCAAAAAGATCTGCAGATTACGAAAAATGGCTTTATTGAGCCTAACCGGGCTTAAACAAGTCGCTAAGAGTACCTTGTGTCATGTTACGCTTGCGGGTGATCATGTCCGCTCACGTTCGCTGTCAGCGTCATGTCCTCACCCGGCGGAGGTGCAAGAAGAGGATATGAGGTCCAAAGCATGCATCGACACAGGGCAAAACGACGAAACTGCGAAACATTTAGATGCGAAGTTTAGAAGCTGTTAACAGTGCACTCCACACTTCATGGATGGTGACTGGCACGAAAACAGAACAAAAGGAGATGAAAAATCGACCAAACAAACAAAGACGATGATGATGATTTGTAGCAAAAACAAAGTGCGTAGCATAGCACGCCTAGTGGCTGGTTCGGCAGTGCTAAAATATAGTGCTGCCAAACCTATCCAATCCATTTGAATCATCGAGCCAACCCCACAGTCAAGCCAGCAAAAAATCCAAGATGGCAGCCTCTCGGCGGCCGCCACTTGTAGCTATTTTAGTTCGAAAAATCTAACTTTCGGACTGCAAACTGTCCGGAAAGTTGGCTGTTAATATGTAATATTTCAATGGGGTAAGTCACGGTTCCTCGTCGATGTTCTAAATAACAAGCAACTTCAAATTTTGGGAGTCCGAAAAAATTGGTCGGGGACTGTATACACATAAAATTGGCTGCATGCTTGGTCATTCTGCCAAACGTGTTTAAATGTGGTAGCTTTATAGGGCCATTGTAAGCAAAAAGTGTTGTTTTGAAACAAAATAAAATTTCATTGAGATGCTTTTAATGTTCCATCGAGTCTTTTGACCTTAGGATTGCTACCGTGGTGATTACGCAATTTCATCGCACACAACACAGTTTGGTGATCGTTGGGGGTGACGCCGTTTTCATTGTGCTCGACAATGTTGCCACTCGCGACGCCGAGTCGCCGCACATTTTAATGAGATATGACCGTACGTGATCGATTGATTGTTTAAAAAAAATATTGGCAGCAAAATATTTCTCGCGACTCATAGACACTACCTATATATTACACACTCTTTCAATGATGGCTGTCTATGCAACTTTCTTTTCACTCCCGCTCACTGTCCCCTGGTGTGCCTGTTTGTGCAGGAGGAGCAGTACAGCCAGGACTTGCTCCACCTTCGCCAGCTCCTGTCCCAGTCGGAGCACAGGCTCAAGCTGGCACTGGGTGCTCTCGGTACCACCCCCGAAGAGAGGGCGCAGAACCTCAAGCTCCAAGAGGTGCGTGCTCGGCTCTCTCTGTGGGCAGGGGAGGCCCTCGCTCACAGGTGCCCTCGCCCGCTCGCTTTGGGGGAGGGAAATCGCGGATGCACCGGAAACATTTGCACAGTTCGGCGCATGCCACGTGTCGCCGAACGGCGTTCCTATAGGCAGAACGAGCCTCGCGGTTTGTGGCGGGTTGTTGTGCTGCACCCATGCAATGCACCACGGAGACAAAAGCAGCTGTTCATTAAAATGTTTTGTAAACAAAACAAAAAAATCTTTACTCCTGCTATTAGGTTCTAATAAATGAGTCTCTAAAGGCAGCTGGATGCAAGTTTGACAATTTACAGATACCATGTGCTCGGGTTACGGTCACTACAAGAGTTGTGGACCGGGTGTGTCTATAACAGCTATAACCAGAGAATTGTCGCACCTGTATACGTAAATTGGTTATCAGAAACATGATCGATAACCCGGCTGCGCCGCGGTTACAATTGTAAGCACGGCTCATTTTCCTAAGGAACGCCGTTGGGAAACACTCAACGCAGTGCACACAGGCAGCCCCTGTGAATCGAGGCCCTCGAGCCATGCTAGTAAAGGCCAGCCATTAGAAACCTGTAGAAGCCAAGTAGTCCCCGCTAGTGGAAAAATAAAATCCCGCTTCCCAACTTCCCTTTTGCTGCAGTCGTAGACATAGTCTAGCGCTCCTTTTTCTTTTTTTTTTTTGCGTTCCCGCTAGGCCCAGAGGCGGTAGCCAGCGTCGCATAACCGAGCTCTGGTGTTTCTCTCTTCCCCGGTATCGAACTCTCCTCCCACCCCCTAGGCTCTTAAGGATGAGGTCAAAAAGTACCGGCAGCAAATGGCACAGCTGCAGGACCGCATACACAAGCTCGGACAGCGACAGTCGCCCGACGAACACCCCGTACGCCTCACGGTGGACGGCTCGTACCGGCCGTACGTGCGAACACCCCGAGGCAGTGCCCGCCCGTCCAGAGAAGCCACTCCCGAACCGGGCCAGACGTCCTCTTCGCCATACAGCCCGGGACAAGACCTCGAGCAGGCACTGAAGGGTTCACCATTCCTCCAGCTGCCCAAGGGCTCCGTCAAGGTCCTGCCCTCGGAGCAAGAGCGGCAAGACGGCACCGAAGAAGTCCTGCTGACCGTCGGGACGCCGCCGGCCCGACACACCGCCGAAGAAAGCGTCGCGGCACAGACGCAGTCGGAAGCTGGGTCGAGCAAGCAGAAGCGGCCCAAGACGGACGAAAAGAGGTCTCGTCCTGCCAATGCGGAGAAACGGGAGGTTCTGGAGCAGACGTCGGGGTCGGCTGCAAGACCTACCTACGCCGAAATTCTGTCCGGCAGGGCAAGTCCCCAACCCACTGGGTCCGTCGAGTCGACAAGCCGCGAAAGCCCGCCCACGCAACAGAGCCCCGTCAAGCCACCACAACGAGAGAAGACTTTGTCCCAAGTCGAAGTTGAAGAGAGTGCATCGACGGAAGCGGAGGACCACCGGCCTCCCAGCTGCCAAGACGGACAGCTGAACGGTTCGAGTGGGGAACTGTTGTCTCCCACGGCAACGACAGACTCGAAGCGATTGACTTACGCTCAAGTGGCGCGCATGAGTAGCCCCGCCCCGTGCTCGGAGCGTGCGGAAGGCATTGTTTCCGGGAATGGTGCGGAAAGTCGCGAGAGAGGTGCAGTGAGTTCGCCCGACGTGAGTGCAGGGCAGCAGTGTAGCTCCTCGGAGCAGCCCCCGCCGACGAAGTGGCCGGCAGACGAAAGGAAAGAAAAAACGAAGGGGCTGCCCGAAGAGGCGAGTACGCAAGGGGGTGGCAATGACCCGACCTCCAAGGTTTGATTCGAACAACGCCTCCGCATGTTTGCAGCCGTAGCAGTTTGAACCAAGAGCCCGCCGAACGGTCCTGCCTGATGTCTCGAGACAGACACTAACCAACCCTCTAGTCCGCCCGACGTCCCCCTTCCCACCCCCGTTCCCCTCCTAATCGTCGGGCTCGTTGCAACTAACGCTTGTTTTTGGGCGTGTTCTTCGAGACCCGCAGATCTCAAGACTCAGCTTTAGACTATACTACCATTTTTCGTCCCGAGAAACTGCCATGTTGTCCTTTTTTTCTTGGCGAGTGTGTGTGCGTGTTTTTTGCATAACCTGCTCGTAGCGTCGTCGACCAGAATGGCTTTGATGTGACCCCGGCAGACCGTGACTCTGCGGTCCTGCTGGGGAGGCAGTCACCGCGTGCAGATTTACCCGTAGAAATAGCATGGAATGGCCTGGCTATTGGGCAAATCATTTGTTTCTTTGCTCGTTGGGTTGATGTTTTTAGATGTTGATGTTTTTTTTCCGACGCATTTGCGCTGATGAGGGTGCCTTTACTGGACATACGCGACCGTTCCACGGCCTTAAGGGGGCCCCTGAAGGGTCCCCTCAAATTTCTATTGTAATCTATGTACGAGCGGCACTCTTGCGAGAGAGAGAACTACCGCATGACTTTGTTTCTGTCCCACCTGTCCGTCTCTCAGTGTACCTGTCACTGTCGTCGTTTCTGTGTCAATACAAAAGTTGTGCACCTGCACCACCAAACCATCCTTCTGGTCTTTCTGTCTCTTCTTTCCGCCTGCCCCTCTCTCTCTCTGGCACCTCTCTGCCCTTCCTTCGGCGCTCGTGCCACACTCTCAACAGCGCACAGCGCGTGGCCGGCACGCGCGGGCGTTTCTCTAACGCCTTAGTGTTTTGACTTTCAGGGGCAAGGCGAAGCAAGCGAAACGGGCCGGCCGGCAGACCTTACGGACGGTGCCACCCAGGACTTCGCGGGCTACCGGTCTCGTCCACGGGCGTCGAGGGGCACCAGGCGACAGACGGCGTCGCTCCCTCGCAGGTGGCACGCACGTCGGCGGTTCTCGTCTCCACGGTCAGCAAAGGGTCAGTGGGGCGCCGGCAGGAGGGGCAGGGGCCGCGGGACGGACAGCCCTGGCAGCTCGCGGAAACATTCACCTCCGCGGCTTCCCGAAAGCACGCGCAACGTCACATCGGTACGGGAGCACGGCGGCACAGACGCCGTACTGGCGTCCGCGATGGAAAACGTGGAGCGGTTGCTCGGTACACGCACGTGGGCCTCCTGGCAGTGGCGGTCCTCCGAGAGCGGGAGCCCTCCACGGAACTAACCGCGTCGCAGTCACCGTTCTATCAGGGATTAATTGATCAAGGTACCGGCCCACAAGACCGGTTAGAGACAATGTGGACGGTGAGGCGGCAGGAACGTAGCCCGTCGCCCCTACCGCCCTCGGCGCTGGCGACGCGGGGAGTTGCAGAGAGGGACTCCTCGCTCAGAGGTGCCGGAGAGGTCGTCGACACCGTTCGCGAGGCACCCGTCACTGTCGGGGAGCTCCACGGAGCGGTTCCGGGGGACCTTGCCGTGCTGTCAGACGCCAGCATCGACCAGCGGCTGAGTATGCTGTCTCCGTCCGGCGAGGAGCCACCCGAGGTTCAGGTGGTGGAACACGAGGCGCTGACGGCCGTCGAGCCGCTAAGCCTGGTCTCGTCGAGAGTCGTGGAAGATTCGGACGTCAGCAAGACCATCGAGCTCAAGTTCCAGGAGAAGGTCCAGGTGGTGCACTACTCGTTCGAGCTCCCCTCCTTCGCGGAGTTTGGCCAGGAAGCTCCCGGGGAGTTTGAGGAGGCAGAGAGCTTCTCGAAGGAAGAAGCGACGGGCGCCCGGGCCGGTTCCGGCACGACCAGTGTCGGTCAGGAATGGCTGAGGGGGCCTCTACATCTGTTGCAGACAGGTTTGGAGACGACGTTTCGACGTGGCGCCAAAGCGTCGACGACGAATTGGTAGTCAGAGGTTTCGGAATCGGAAAGACTAGTCAAAAAGACAGTGTACAGAGATTAAACGTTCAAGAGACCGAAAGAGCGACCAGGGAGGAGGTGCCGGCTGGGGAGGAGGTCGAGACAAAGGTTCTCGCTGACCTTGAAACTGTCCAGCCTCCTCCCCGGGGCAAGAAGAAGAAAGGGACGGATGATGAGGAGAGTGGCGTGTTTGGCTCGATTGGCTCTAGTCCAAGGGAGCCTTCTTTCGAAACCTTCTCGGGTCGCCTCGCAGCAGTGGACACCCCACCAGCATTGCCAGTACGGAAACATAAACACAAACATGCGGGCCACGGCACAGATGATGTGTTTGAACAAATCGAACGGCAGTTTGCATTACCTTTGGGAGGGAAGACCATGTCTAAAGGAGATGTCGAACACTTTGTTACCGGGCCATCAGAAAAACAGTACGATGTCAGTTTGCTCTTTACTAAAGGTCTTGCGGGAACTCCTGAACAAAGAACGGGAGCTGGTGAAAGGCCTGAAACAACCCCAGAGATGCAGCAGGGCATGCAACCTGACTCAGAACTGGACAGCGAATCTGTAGCCACCACCATTGTCTATAAGATAACGTCTACCAGTTCCGATTCGCAGTTCGTTCCCGACGATACCTTTGTTGACGTGCAAGTTTCACGTCTGGATTTCCCACGGTCAGCAGACGGTTCCAGCTTCTTTACTGGCAAGCTCGAGCCTTCTTCACCTGCTGAAACACTGACTAAACAGTCTGAGGGTAAACCGGTTTCTGGAGAGCATCAGCCTCAAGATCGTGACCCTGACAGGCTACGCCATGAGAAAGACCACGTGCCTAGCGGTCTGCAAGAAGGTACAGAGCCAGGAAAAGCGTCTGAACGCAAGAAAAAGAAGGGCAAAAAGACGTTCATCCCATTCGGGCCGCCCCGGAGAAACCATTTGCAAGCAAGAAGGAGAGAAGAAATTGGAAGACCAGACGGATCAGACGGCTGATCCAGCGGCGCTCTCAGTGGACACTAAGGAGCCAAGCCGCGAGACGACCCCAGGATCCGGAACAGAGAAACTGGACAAAGAAAAAACTGGTGGCTTCCTCAAAGGCATCAAGACTGCCGTTAAAAAAGGAAAGAAGATTGCGGTGCAGCTCCTTCATACCAGCAACCGCGACACAGACAGGCACCCCAGGACGAGCGAGAGCGAGGGCCATCCTGACGTGGAGGGCCAAGAGCAAGCTCCTGATCCCAGTGTAGCATCAAAAGATGCCGCCGGGAAACTGAAGAAAAAGAAGAAGAAAAAGAAGCATGTGAAGGAAGGGCCACATCTTGTCACGTCTGTCGAAGGAGAGACCGATGAAGATCCCGATCTCGCATCGGTTCCAAAAGAGTACCCCAAGCAGCTGCTTCCCGAAGAGCGTAAAAATGGGTCGCTCCCAGGCGAGAAAAAGCCGGCAGACAGTGAAACAGAGTGGCATCCTTCCAAGCCTGTGATTAGCACGGTTACAACAGACCTGCTTCCAGACGACGAGACCAGAAAGACTCCGCAGGACCTCATTATGGCTACACCAGTTGGTGCGACTGTCCCTTATGGCACCGGATCCTTCGAAGGATCAGGAAAGCTGCCAAAAGAGAGCACGGTTCAGTTGACCGCCCAAGAAATGCCAAACAAGGACCCTTCCACACCAGAGCTCTTGGAGAAGCCTGGTAGAAAGGAGTACCCACACGGTATGTCTCCTCAGGCTCTGCCTCTGGGGACGACAACAGAGCAGAGACCAAAGAGCGAACTCTCACAAGGTGACGCAGCAGATCACGTCGACTTGTCAGTAACAGATCAAAGCAGTCTGCTTCGGCATTTCAAGGTGGATGAGCCCACTCCAAGCATGTCAGCTGGTGTAAACTTCCCATCTTGGGAAGGGCCAGTCACGAAGCACACAGTTTCAACAGTGGTCTCTATTGAGGAAACTGGCAAGACAATCTTTGCAGGTGATAAAGAACCTACTAAAGTTACGTCATTTAGCTTAGAACCAGAAAAAGGCCATGGACAGCCAACAGAACCAGGGTTACAGGAGGTTCAAGGGACTATGCTACCCAAAAAGGCGGATGAGGAGGTTGCTCTTGAGAGGGATGCCCCCACTCTCATGAGCGGTACTCTGACTTCTGATGTGCCAGGGGCTGCTTCGGGCACAAACAATCTTCACCCCCTTCTTCAGGTAGAGAGGGCAGTGCCTCTGAAGGATTCTAGGGTTGTTACCCTGGAACTACTCGAGGACTGGGAGCTAGGACCCGAGCAGCCTGGAGGCTCTCCACAAGCAACTCCAAGTCCTCGCACTGAGGGAGACCAAGTAGTGAGCCAAGAGACGCCGACAGAGAAAACGAAACAGAAGCCCGGGAAAAGCAAGACAAAGCACATCAGCGACGATGAAGCTCTTGTGCCTCTGGCATCTGAACCCCAGGATGTAAAAGACACTCATCCAGTGTATGATCGTATGGTCCTTCAGGATGTTGTCAAGAAGACCACCTATCTGAGAGACCGAGCAGAGCATGTGATGGACAAACCTGCAGAATCCCCGGAAGAGCCTGTATTCCTGAAGATAAAGACAAAAAAGCCAAAAGGAAAGGGTGTGGACAGTGTGGAAACAGTTGCACCTCTTTCAGTTGACCAGGTGGTTACCAAGCACACACTCATTGTAGACTCTATTCAGGTGCTTGAAAAGCCTGATGTCAAGACTGTACCTGAAGGTAGTGACCAAGAGAAAAGTCCACTAGACCAAGTTATGGCAGGAGAGCCAAAGGTACTGAGCTCTGACGAACCACTTAGTGAGCAGCCTGTTGATGAGCATGAAGCAACTGCTGTAAGCGTGTTTGAAAGAGATCCAAAGGGAAATTCCCAAGACCCATCTCAAAGACCTGACTCCCTCAAGAAAAATAAAAAGAAGCCAAAAGGAAAGACTCCTGGTGATGAGCCAACCGACAAGGTTGTCACCAAGCACACAATCATCGAAGACTCGGTTCAGGTGCTCGAGAAGCCTGAGAGTGTTTTCAAAGAAAGGAGCACATTCAGTCAAGTTATGTCGGAAGATCCAAGTGCACCAGGTCATAAGGAAACTCCCACTATTCCTGCCACTGAGCTGCCCACAAATATGTGTGAAGGGGTTCCAGTTAGCACGGCTTACACTGACAAAACAAAGAATCCCCAAGAACCTTCTCAGAAACCTGAATCTCTTAAGAAAAAGGGAAAGAAACCAAAAAGAAAGGCTCCAGGTGTAGAGGAAGCCTTTACACCTCTTCAAACTGGTGGAGGGGTCACCAGGCACACTCACATCACGGACTCAGTCTTGGTGCTTGAGAAACTAGATATTAAGGATTTGTCTGAGGACATAGACACAGAAAAGAGTCCAGTTGATCGAGTTCTGGCAGGCAAATCAAAGGCACCAAGCTATGAAGAAACTTCCAGTGCCCCTTCCGCTGCACTGCCTACAGATGCCCAAGGAGAGACTCCAGTAAGCGTTCCTGACAGCATCGTAAAGGACAAGCCCGAAGAGTCATCTCAGGAACCCATATTCCTGAAGATGAAGATAAAGAAACCCAAAGCGAAGAGTCCAGGGGTGAGGGAGGCACACCTGTCACAACTGATATGGTGGTTGCCAAGCACATTGTTATTCAGGACCCTGTTCAGCACCCTGAGATGCCTGAGGACATCGGCAGAGACAACAGCTCATTCGACCAAGTTCTGGCAAGAGGGTCAAAGGTACCAAGCCATGAAGGAACTCCCACCATACCTTCCACTGTGCAGCTTACAGATATCCAGGAACATGCTCCAGGCAGCAAGGTGGAAGATGATGAAAAGGATGAGCCTGAACCTGTGTTCCTGAAGATGAAGGTAAAGAAACCCAAAGGAAAAATTCCAGGTGATGCAGAAACCATCATATCTCTTCCAACTGATCAGGTGGCGGACGAGCACACCCCCTTTGTGGTCCCACTCCTTGAGAAGCCTGACACCACACGTCTACCTGAGGATATCAGCAAAGGCAAGGATTCAGTAGACGAAGATGTGACACGCAAGCCAAAGCTACTGAGTCGTGAAGAAACTCTCACCATCCCAGCCACTAAGTTGCCAACAGATACTGACAAAGTGACTCCAGTACGCAGACTTGACAGTAACAGAACCGACAAGGCCAAAGAGCCATCTCTAGAATCTGAATCTCCAAAGAAGGGAAAGGAACCAGAAGCAGCGACTCCGAGTGATAGGGCTGTCACACCTTCCTCAACTGACCAGGTAGTGACTAAGCACACCCTTATTGTCGACCACATACAAATGACTGAAATACCTGATGGCAAGGACTTTCCACGGAATGCTGGCCAGGGTATCAGTCCTTTCAGCCAGCTTGTTTCTGAAATGGTCAAAGCCCCAAGCAGGGAGGGTAGCCCTGGTGTTTCAACTGGAGAAAAACTTGGAGATGTTAGTGAAGGTGCCCCTGTGACTCTGATTGAAGAAGACAAAGTAGACAAACCAGAGGTGTCATCTGGTGATCCTGGATTCCAGAAGACGAAAGCAAAGAAGGGTATGGTTGTAGATGAGTTTAAAGATGCTCTATCTCCACCAGCAGATCACACCAGGACCATTCACGTTGTAGACCATGTCCAAGTACTTGAAAAACCAGATGGCAAAGATATGCCAAAGAACATGGGAGAAGGGACCAGTCCTGTAAACCTGCTTATGTTTGACACTGCCAAGACACCAGACAGAGAGACTAGCCCTGGTGTTGCCAGTGGTGAGCTGCCTAGAGACGTACGAGAGGGTACCCCCTAACTGTGACTGAAAAAGATAAGCAACAGGAACAGCCTGAATCAAAGAAGAAAAAGAAAACAAAAAAGCAGAAAGGCAGGAGTTTGGAAGATGCTGAAAATTCCATGTCCCTTCCTTCCCATGAAGACAAAAGTGATAAGGAGAAGCCTTCCTGGCTAGGAAAAATCATTTCCACTGCCAAAAGCATCCTTTCTGGGGATTCTTCCAGCGAACACACAATGACAACCGATGATGATGGAACTAGAACCAAGGAGGATAAAACACAACGCCCATCTGATGTTTCTAAATCCCAGAAAAAAAAGAAAACCAGAAAACAAAAGGGAAAGAGTCGAGATGACGTTGAAACTGCAGCACCTCCTCTGACGGACCAAGACCAACCCAACTCTGTGCATTTCCCAGAGCTTGAAATGCCTGATAGGAAGGGTGTGCCACAAGATGTGAGCAAAGCAGTCCGTCCTTCTGACCCACTCATTTCCGGGGCTCAGAAAACCCCAAGCAAAGAGGATAGCCCTGGTGTTTTTGCTGGTGAACCACCTGTCTATAAGGGTATTCCTCTTGCTGAGCCTGAGGAGGTAGAGAAACTACAAGAGCCATCAGAGAAACTTGAACCCCAGAAGACGAAGAAGCCAAGGGGAAGACTCAAGGGGATGTCAATACTACAATCTCTTTTCCACATGACAAAGACAAAACTATGGCTGTTCACTTTGTTGATCATGTTGAAATGCTTGAAAATCCTGTTGATAAAGGTCTGCCACAGGACACAGACAAACGAGCCAGTCCTTCCAACAAACCTGTTTCTGAGTCGGTGAGAGTCCCAAGTAGAGAGGTTAGTCCAGGAGTTTCTGCTGGTGAACCACTTCAAGATGTTTGCAAAAGTACTCCTCCAATTGTCACTGAAGATGACAAGACTGCCAAACCACAAGAACCACTTGAGAAGTCAGAATCCAAGAAGAAAAAGAAAACAAAGCAAAAAAGGATGTTCAGGCTGATTCACCTCTTCTGACTGATCAAGATCAAATCAGGACTACATATGTTCCTGACCATGTCCAAGTACTTGAAAGTTCTGATGACAAAGGTATTCCAGATGATGGAGGCAAAGCAGTCAGTCCATTAGACCAACTTGTTCCTGAGATGGTAAGGACTCCAAGCAGAGAGGCTAGCCCGGGTGTTTCTGCTGATGAACCTCTTGGAGGTTTCCATCAGGGCATCCCTTTCACTGCGACAGAAAAAGATGCAGTCAAACCACAGGAACCATCTAAGGATCCTGAAATCCAAAATAAAAAGATGGCAGAGGAGCAAACAAGAAAAACCCCAAGGGATGTTGAGACTGCTACGCCTCACCCTGCTGACCAAGACCATATTTGGACTTTCCACATTTTAGACCATGTTCAAGTGCTTGAAGGGCCTGATGGCAAAGGCCTGCAGCAGGATCCAGGCAAAGACACCAGGCCTTTCAACAAACTTGTTTCTGGGATGGTAAAGACCCCAAGCAGAGAGGGTAGCCCTGGCATTTCTGCTGGCGAACCACTTAGAGATTTTTGTGAAGATATTTCATTGACTGGAAATGACAAGGCAGACAAACCACAAGAGCTATCTAAGGAGCCTGAATCCCACGAGAACAAGGAACCAGAAAAATCTAAAAGAAAAAATCTAGACAGTGTTGATTCTGCCATGTCTTTTCCAAGCAACCAAGACCAGCCAGGAACTGTCTACATTCTTGAAGATGTCCAACTACTTGGAAGGCCTGATAGAAAAGATTTGCCACAGGATACATCCAAAGGCACCAGTCCTTTCGACCAGTTCGTTTCTGAGATGGTAAAGACCCCAAGTAGAGAGACTAGCCCGGGTGTTTCTGCTGGTGAACCACTTAGAGATGTCTATGAAGGTATTTATGTGACTGCGAATCTAACAAACAGGCCTCAAGGTCCATTCAAAGAGCCTGAATCCCAGAAGGCTAAGATAATGGCAAGGGCAACAACAAAACCTCAAGAAGATACTAAACCTTCTATGTTTCTTCCAAGCAACCAGGACTACACCACGAATATCAACATTGTTGAACACGTCGAAGTGCTTGGAAGCCCTGATGAAAAAGGTTTTCCACATGATATGAGCAAAGAAATGAGCCCTTACGACAAACTCGTATCCGAGATGGTTGACACCTCAGCCAGAGAGAGCAGCCCTGGTGTGTCAACTGGTGAAATACTTAGGAGTACACATGAGGGTACTCCTGTGAGCTTGGAAGAAAGCAAGGAGCAAATGCAACTACAACCTGATGACCCTGCATTGAAGAAAAAGAAGAAATCAAAAAGCAAAAACAAACGACTCTCCAGAACGATGAGCCTGAACAAGACAAAGGCAAAAAGGAGAAGGCAACCTGGTTAGGAAAAATCATCTCCACAGCCAAGCACATTATTTCTGGGGATTCTACTGAATCTTCAACACTAATCACTGAGGACAGGACTGGAAATGACGACAAACAGGATGATCCGTACAAGGAGCCATCTTCAAAAAAGAAATCAAAGAAGTCTAAAAAACAAAAGTCCAAGACACAGCCTGATGAAAAGGCTGAACCACCACATGAGAAAGCAGACATCACACCTATCCCAGTGAATGTGGGCAAACCAGCCTCTTCTTTCGATTTACTGGTTTCAGACAAGGTCAGGACCCCAAGCCGAGAAGGTATTCCCACCACCTTGGTTACAGAAGACAAGGTGACAAAACCAGAAGAGGAGTGGGAAGTACCTGAATTGCATAAGAAACCAAAAGAAAGGACTCCAGATGACAAGGAGACTGTGGCTCCTCTTCCCACAGATGAGGACAAGATCAAGAGTGTGGTCCCCTTGGACCATGTTCAGGTCATTGCGACAACAGATTTCATTCCTGTCCCAGAGGATGTGCACAACCCTGCCAGTCCTTTCGATTTGTCAATCTCTGACAAGGCCAAGACCCCAAGCCGAGAAGGTACTCCCACCACCTTGGATACAGAAGACAAGGTGACAAAACCGGAAGAGCTGTGGGAAGAACCTGAATTGCACATACAAATGAAGACAAAACAACCAAGGGGAGGGACTCCAGATAATAGGAAGGCTGTGGCTTTTCCTCCCACTGATGAAGACAAGATCAAGGGTGCAGTCATCTTGGACCATGTCCAGATCACTGAGGAGACGGACATTACACCTGTCCCAGAAGATGTGGGCAAGGCAGCCAGTCCTTTTGATTTACCTGTCTCAGACAAGGCCAAGACCCCAAGCCGAGAAGGTACTCCCATTACCTTGGTGGATACTGAAGACAAGGTGACAAAACCTGAAAAGCCATCGGAAGAACCAGAATTGCACAAGGGAAAGAAGACTAAGAAACCAAAGCGAAAGACTCCAGATGACCAAGAGGCAGTGGCTCCTCTTCCCACAGATGAAGACAAGATCAAGGGTGCAGTCATCTTGGACCATGTCCAGATCATTGAGAAGATGAACATTACACCTGTCCCAGAAGATCTGGGCAAGCCAGCCAGTCCTTTTGATTTACCTGTCTCAGACAAGGCCAAGACCCCAAGCCGAGAAGGTACTCCCATCACCTTGGTTACAGATGACAAGGTGGCAAAACCAGAAGAGCCAGAAATGCACAAGAGAAAGAAGACGAAAAAACCAAAGGGAAAGACTCCGGATGACCAGGAGGAACTGGCTCCTCTTCCCACACACGAAGACAAGATCAAGGGTGCAGTAAACTTGGACCATGTCCAGACTGTTGATAAATCAGATATCACACCTGTCCCCGAAGATGTGAGCAAGCCAGCCAGTCCTTTTGATTTACCTGTCTCCGACGAGGCAAAGACCCCGAACCGAGAAGGTACACCCATCACCTTGGTTATAGATGACAAGGTGACGAAACCGGAAGAGTCAGAAATACACAAGAGAAAGAAGACAAAAAAACCAAAGGAAAGACTCCGGATGACCAGGAGGAACTGGCTCCTCTTCCCACAGACAAAGACAAGATCAAGGATGCAGTAATCTTGGACCATGTTCAGACTGTTGAGAAATCAGACATCACACCTGTCCCCGAAGATTTGAGCAAACCAGCCAGTCCTTTTGATTTACCTGTCTCCGACGAGGCAAAGACCCCAAGCCGAGAAGGTACACCCATCACCTTGGTTATAGATGACAAGGTGACGAAACCGGAAGGGTCAGAAATACACAAGAGAAAGAAGACGAAGAAACCAAAAGGAAAGACTCCGGATGACCAGGAGGAACTGGCTCCTCTTCCCACAGACGAAGACAAGATCAAGGATGCAGTAATCTTGGACCATGTTCAGACTGTTGAGAAATCAGACATCACACCTGTCCCAGAAGACGTGAGCAAGCCAGCCACTCCTTTAGATTCACTGGTCTCGGACAAAGCCCATACCCCAAGCCGAGAAGGTGCTCCCATCACCTTGGATACGGAAGACAAGATGAGAAAACCAGAAGAGTCAGAAATACACAAGAGAGAAGAAGATGAAAAAACCAAAGGGAATGATTCTGGATGACCAGGAGGAACTGGCTCGTCTTCCCACAGACGAAAACAAGATCAAGGATGCAGTAATCTTGGACCATGTTCAAACTGTTGAGAAATCTGACATCACACCTGTCCCCGAAGATGTGAGCAAGCAAGCCAGTCCTTTTGATTTGCCTGTCTCCGGCAGGCAAAGACCCCAAGCCGAGAAGGTACACCCACCACCTTAGTTACAGATGACAAGGTGACAAAACCGGAAGAGTCAGAAATACACAAGAGAAAGAAGACAGAAAAAACCAAAGGGAAAGACTCCGGATGACCAGGAGGAAGTGGCTCCTCTTCCCACAGACGAAGACAAGATCAGGGGTGCAGTAATCTTGGACCCTGTCCAGATTGTTGATAAATCAGATATCACACCTGTCCCCGAAGATGTGAGCAAGCCAGCCAGTCCTTTTGATTCACCGGTCTCGGACGAAGCCAAGACCCTAAGCCGAGAAGGTGCTCCCATCACCTTGGATACAGAAGAGTCAGAAATACACAAGAGAAAGAAGATGAAAAAACCAAAGGGAAAGACTCCGGATGACCAGGAAGAACTGGCTCCTCTTCCCACAGATGAAAACAAGACCAAGGATGCAGTAATCTTGGACCATGTTCAGACTGGTGAGAAATCAGACATCACACCTGTCCCAGAAGATGTGGGCAAGCCAGCCAGTCCTTTTGATTTACTTGCCTCAGACAAGGCCCAGACCCAAAGCCGAGGAGGTACCCCCGTCACCTTGGTTACAGAAGACAAGGTGACAAAGCCTGAAGAGTCTTCGGTAGAGCCAGAATTGCACAAAAGAAAGATGAAAAAGCCAAAGGGAAGAACTCCAGGTGACCAGGAGGTGGTGGCTCCTCTTCCCACAGATGAAGACAAGATCAAAGGGGCAGTCATCTTGGACCATGTCCAGATCATTGAGAAAGCAGAGATCACACAGGTCCCAGAAGATGTGAACAAGCAAGCCACTCCTTTTGATTCATTGGTCTCAGACAAAGCCAAGACCCCAAGCCGAGAAGATGCTCCCATCACCTTGGGTACAGAAGACAAGGTGACAAAACCAGTAGAGCCATCAGAAAAGCCAGAATTACACAAGGGAAAGAAGACAAAAAAAACAAAAAAAAAGACTCCAGATGACCAGGAGGAAGTGGCTCATCTTCCCACAGATGAAGACAAGACCAAGGATCCAGTAATCTTGGACCATGTTCAGATCATTGAGAAGATGGACATTACACCTGTCCCAGAAGATGTGGGCAAGGCAGCTAGTTCTTCTGATTTACTTGTCTCAGACAAGGCCAAGACCCTAAGTCGAGAAGGTACACCCACCACCTTGGTTACGAATGACAAGGGAACAAAACCAGAAGAACCATCTGAAGAGCCGGAGTTACACAAGATAAAGAAGACGAAAATACCAAAGGGAAAGACTCCAGATGACCAGGAAACAGTGGCTCCCTCTTCCCACAGATGAAGACAAGATCAAGGGTGCAGTCATCTTGGACCATGTCCAGATCACTGAGAAGACGGACATTACACCTTTCCCAGAAGATGTGGGCAAGGCAGCCAGTCCTTTTGATTTACCTGTCTCAGACAAGGCCAAGACCCCAAGCCGAGAAGGTACTCCAATCAACTTTGTGGATTCAGAAGACAAGGTGACAAAACCTGAAGAGCCATCGGAAGAACCAGAATTGCGCAAGAAAAAGACGAAAAAACCAAAGCCAAAGACTCCAGATGTTCAGGAGGCAGTGGCTCCTCTTCCCACAGATGAAGACAAGGTCAAGGGTGCAGTCATCTTGGACCATGTGCAGATCATTCAGAAGGTGGACATTACTCCTGTCCCAGAAGATGTGGACAAGCCAACCAGTCTTTTTGCTTTACCTGTATCAGACAAGGCCAAGACCTCAAGCCGAGAAGGTACTCCCACCACCTTGCTTACAGATGACAAGGTGACAACACCAGAAGAGCCATCTGAAGAGCCGGAATTAAGCAAGAGAAGAAGATAAAAAAACCACAGGGAAAGACTCCAGATGACCAGGTGGCTGTGGCTCCTCTTCCCACAGATGAAGACAAGATCAAGGGGACGGTCTCCTTGGACCATGGCACGATCATTGAGAAAGTTATTGTCACACCTGTCCCCGAAAATGTGGGCAAGCCAGTCAGTCCGTTTGATTTACCTGTCTCGGACAAGGCAAAGACCCGAAGCCGAGAAGGTACTCCCATCTCCTTGGTTACAGATGGCAAGGTGACAAAACCAGAAGCATCAGAAATACACAAGAAAAAGAAAACGAAAAAACCAAAGGGAAAATCTCTAGATGACCAGGAGGAACTGGCTCCTCCTCCCACTGATGAAGACAAGCTCAAGGGTGCAGTAATCTTGGACCATGTCCAGACTGTTGAGAAATCAGACATCACACCTGTCCCAGAGGATGTGAGCAAGCCAGCCAGTCCTTTTGATTCACCTGTCTCAGACAAAGCCAAGACCCCAAGCCGAGAAGGTGCTCCATTCACCTTGGATACAGAAGACAAGGTGACAAAACCAGTAGAGCCATCAGAAGAGCCAGAATTACGCAACAGAAAGAAGACAAAAAAAACAAAGGGAAAGACTCGAGATGACCAAGAAGGAGAGGCTTGTCTTCCCACAGATGAAGACAAGATCAAGGATGCAGTAATCTTGGACAATGTCCAGATCACTGAGAAGATGGACATTGCACCTGTCCCAGAAGATGTGGGCAAGGCAGCTGGTCCTTTTGATTTACTTGTCTCAGACAAGGCCGAGACCCCAAGTCGAGAAGGTACTACCACCACCTTGCTTACGGATGACAGGGTGACAAAACCAGAAGAGCCATTTGAAGAGCCAGAAATAAACAAGACAAAGAAGACCAAAAAACCAAAAGGAAAGTCTCCAGATGACCAGGAGGCAGTGGCTCCTCTTCCCACAGATGAAGACAAGATCAAGGGGGCAGTCATCTTAGACGATGTCCAGACCATTGAGAGAGCGAACATCACACCTGTCCCAGAAGATGTGGGCAAGTCGGCCAGTCCTTTTGATTTTCCTGTCTCCGACAAGGCAAAGACCCCAAGCCGAGAGGGTACTCCCACCACCTTGGTTGCAGATGACAAGATGACAAAACCAGAAGAGCCATCAGAAGAGGCAGAATTACACAAGAAAATGAAGACAAAAAAACAAAAGGGGAGACTCCAGATGACCAGGAGGAAGTGGCTCATCTTCCCAGAGATGAAGACAAGATCAAGGATGCAGTAACCTTGGACCATGTCCAGATCGTTGAGAAATCAGACATCGCACCTGTCCCAGAAAATGTGTGGAAGCCAGCCAGTCTTTGTGATTTAGTTGTCTCAGACAAGGCCCAGACCAAAAGCCAAGAAGGTACTCCCGTCACCTTGGTTACAGAAGACAAGATGACAAAACCAGAAGAGCCAGAATTACACAAGACAAAGAAGACCAAAAAACCAAAAGGAAAGTCTCCAGATTACCAGGAGGCAGTGGCTCCTCTTCCCACAGATGAAGACAAGATCAAGGGGTCAGTCATCTCGGACCATGCCCAGATCATTGAGAAAGATGGACATCACATATGTCCCAGAAGATGTGGACAAGCCAGCCAGTCTTTTCGCTTCACCGGTCTCAGACAAGGCCAAGATTCCAAGCCGAGAAGGTACTCCCACCACCTTGGTTACAGAAGGCAAGGTGACAAAACCATTAGAACAGTGGGAAGGACCTAAATTGCACAAGAAAGAGAAGACAAAACAACGAAAGGAAAAAACTCCAGATGACCAGGAAGCAGTGGCTCTTCTTCCCACAGATGAAGACAAAATCAAGAGTGCAGTCACCTTGGACCATGTCCAGATCATTGAGAAGACGGACATTACAAATGTCCCAGAAGATGTGGGCAAGCCTGCCCGTCCTTTCGATTCACTGGTATCGGGCAAAACCAAGGCCACAAGCCAAGAAGATTCTCCCACCACCTTGGTTACAGAAAACAAGGTGACAAAACCAGAAGATCTGTGGGAAGAACCTGAGTTGCACAAGAAAAAGAAGACAAAACAACCAAAGGGATGGACTCTAGATGACAAGGAGTCAGTGGCTCCTCTTCCCACAGATGAAGAAAAGATCAAGGGCGCAGTCATCTTTGACCACGTCCAGATCATTGAGAAGAGGGACATTACACCTGTTCCGGAAGATGTGGGCAAGCAAGCCAGCCCTTTCGATTCACCAATCTTGGAAAATCTCAGGGCTTTAAACGAAGAAGGTACTCCCATCAGCTTGGTTACAGAATACATGGTGACAAAACAAGAAGAGCCATCGGAACCAGAATTGCACAAGAAAAGGAAGACGAAAAAACTAAAGGGAAAGACTCCAGATGACCAGGAGGCTGAGGCTCCTCTTCCCTCAGATGAAGACAAGGTGAAGGGCACAGTAATCTTGGACCATGTCCAGATCATTGAGAAAACGGACATCACATTTCTTCCAGAAGATGTGGGCAAGCCAGCCAGTCCTTTTGGTTTACCGGTCACAGACAAGGCCAAGACCCCAAGCCGAGAAGGTACTCCGATCACCTTGGATACAGAAGACAAGGCGACAAAACCTGTGGAGCCATCAGAAGAGCCAGAATTACACAAGAGAAAGAAGGCAAAAAAGCCAAAGGGAAGGACCCCAGATGACCAGGAGGCAGTAGCTCCTCTTCTCACAGATGAAGACAAGATCAAGGAGGCAGTCATGTTGGACCGTATCCAGATAATTGAGAAAGTGGACTTCACACCTGTCCCAGAAGATGTGGGCAAGCCAGACAGTCCTTTCGATTTACCTGTCTCAGACAAGGCAAAGACCCCAAGCCGAGAAGGTAGTCCTATCACCTTGGTTACAGATCACAAGGAGACAAAACCAGAAGAGCCATCGGAAGAGCCAAAATTACACAAGAAAAAGAAGATGAAAAACCAAAGGGAAAAACTCCAGATGACCAGGAGGAAGTGGCTCCTCTTCCCACAGATGAAAATCAAATCAAGGGGGCAACCACGTTGGACAATATCCAGGTTATTGAGAAAACGGACGTCACATTTGTTCCAAAAGAAGTAGGCAAGCCTGCCAGTCCTTCCGATTTCCCAGTCTCTGACAAGGCAAAGATCCCAATTCAAGAAGGTACTCCCATCACCTCGGTTACAGATGACAAGGTGACAAGACCTGAAGAACCAGAATTACACAAGAGAAAGAAGACAAAAAAGCCAAAGGGAAGGACCCCAGATGACCAGGGGGCCGTGGCTCCTCTTCTCACAGATGAAGACAAGATCAAGGGGGCAGTCATCTTGGACCATGTCCAGCTAATTGAGAAAGCGGACGTCACACCTGTCCCAGAAGATGTGGGCAAGCCAGACAGTCCTTTTGGTTTACCTGTCTCAGACAAGGCAAAAGCTCAAGCCAAGAAGGTAGTCCCATCACCTTGGTTACAGATGACGAGGTGACAAAACCAGAAGAGCCATCGGAAGAGCCAGAATTACACAAGAGAAAGAAGTCGAAAAAACCAAAGGGAAGGACTCCAGATGACCAGGATGCAGTGGCTCCTCTTCCCACAGATGAAACCAAAATCAAGGGTGCAGTCATCTTGGACCATATCCAGATCACTGAGAAAACGGATATCACACCTGTCCCAGAAGATGTGGGTAAGCCAGCCAGTCCTTTCGATTCGTTTGTCTCAGACAAGGCCACGGCCACAAGCCAAGAAGGTTCTCCCACCACCTTGGTTACAGAAGGCAAGGTGACAAAACCAGAAGAACCGTGGGAAGAACCTAGATTGCACAAGAAAGAGAAGACAAAACAACGAAAGAAAACAACTCCAGATGACCAGGAAACAGTGGCTCCTCTTCCCACAGATGAAGACAAGATCAAGGGTGCCGTAATTTTGGACCATGTCCAGGTCCTTGAGAAAACGGACATTACACCCTTACTAAAAGATGTGGACAAGCCAGCCAGATCTTTCGATTCACCAGTCTCGCGCGAGGCCACGACCCCAAGCCGAGAAGGTTCTCCCACCACCTTGGTTACGGAAGGCAAGGTGACAAAACCAAAACAGCTGTGGGAAGGACCTGAATTGCACAAGAAAGAGGAGACAAAACAACAAAAGGAAAAAACTCCAGATGAACAGGAAGCGGTGGCTCCTCTTCCCACAGATGAAGACAAAATTAAGGGTGCAGTCACTTTGGACCATGTCCAGATCATTGAGAAGACGGACATTACACCTGTCCCGGAAGATGTAGGCAAGCCTGCCTGTCCTTTCGATTCACTGGTTTCAGGCAAGGCTAAGACCCCAAGCCAAAAAGGTTCTCCCACCACCTTGGTTACAGAAGGCAAGGTGACAAAACCAGAAGATCTGTGGGAAGAACCTGAGTTGCACAAGGAAAAGAAAACAAAACAACCAAAGGGAAGGACTCCAGATGACAAGGAGGCAGTGGCTCCGCTTCCCACAGATGAAGACAAGGTCAAGGGCACAGTCATCTTTGACCATGTGCAGATCATTGAGAAGATAAACATTACACCTGTTCCAGAAGATGTGGGCAAGCCAGCCAGTCCTTTTGGTTTAACGATCACAGACAAGGCCAAAACCCCAAGCCGAGAAGGTACTCCGATCACCTTGGATACAGAAGACAAGCCGACAAAACCGGTAGAGCCATCAGAAGAGCCTGAATTGCACAAGAGAAAGAAGACAAGAAAGCCAAAGGGAAGGACCCTGGATGACCAGGAGGCAGTAGCTCCTCTTCTCACAGATGAAGACAAGATCAAGGAGGCAGTCATGTTGGACCGTATCCACATAATTGAGAAAGCGGACATCACACCTGTTTCAGAAGATGTGGGCAAGCCAGCCAGTCCTTTTGATTCACCTGTCTCAGACAAGGCAAAGACCCCAAGCCGAGAAGGTAGTCCTATCACCTTGGTTACAGGTGACAAGGAGACAAAACCAGAAGAGCCATCGGAAGAGCCAAAATTTCACAAGAAAAAGAAGACGAAAAAACCAAAGGGAAAAACTCCAGATGACCAGGAGGCAGTGGCTCCTCTTCCCACAGATGAAGACAAAATTAAGGGTGCTGTAATCTTGGACCATGTCCAGATCATGGAGAAATCGGACATCATACATGTCACAGAAGATGTGGCCAAGCCAGCCACTCCTTTTGATTTACCTGTCTCAGAGAAGGTCAAGACCTCAAGCCGAGAAGGTACTCCCATCACCAACACCTTGGTTGCAGAAGAGAAGGTGACAAAAGCAGAAGAGTCATCTGAAGAGCCAGAATCACACAAGAGAAAGAAGACAGAAAAACCAAAGGGAATAACTCCAGATGACCAGGAGGCAGTGGCTTCTCTTCCCACAGATGAAGACAAGATCAAGGGTTCACTAATCTTGGACCATGTCCAGATCATTGAGAAATCGGACATAACACATGTCACAGAAGATGTGGCCAAGCCAGCCACTCCTTTTGATTTACCTGTCTCAGAGAAGGTCAAGACCTCAAGCCGAGAAGGTACTCCCATCACCAACACCTTGGTTGCAGAAGACAAGGTGACAAAAGCAGAAGTGTCATCTGAAGAGCCAGAATCACACAAGAGAAAGAAGACAGAAAAACCAAAGGGAATAACTCCAGATGACCATGAGGCAGTGGCTTCTCTTCCCACAGATGAAGACAAGATCAAGGGTTCAGTAATCTTGGACCATGTCCAGATGATTGAGAAATCGGACATCACACATGTCACAGAAGATGTGGCCAAGCCAGACAGTCCTTTTGATTTACTCATCTCAGACAAGGCAAAGACCCCAAGTGGAGAAGTTAGTCCCATCACCTTGGTTGCAGATGACAAGGTGACAAAACCAGAAGAGCCATTGGCAGAGCCAGAGTTACATAAGAGAAAGAAGAAAAAAAAACCAAAGGGAAAGACTCGAGATGACCAGGAGGAAGTGGCTCCTCTTCCCACAGATGAAAACGAGATCAAGGGTACAGTAATTGTGGATCGTGTCCAGACCATAGAGAGATCTGACATTGCACCTCTCACAGAAGATGTGGGCAAGCCAGCCAGTCCTTTTGATTTACCTGTCTCAGACAAAGCCAAGACCCCAAGCCGAGAAGGCACTCCCATCATCTTGATTACAGAAGACAAGGTGACAAAAGCCGAAGAGCCATCTGAACAGCCAGAATTACACAAGAAAAAGAAGACCAAAAAACTAAAGGGAAGGGCTCCAGATGACCAGGAAGCAGTGGCTCCGCTTTCCACAGATGAGGACAAAATCAAGGGTACTGTCATCTTGGACCATGTCCAGGTCATTGAGAAAACAGATGTCACTACTGGAGCAGAGGATGCAGGCAAGCCAGCCAGTCCTTTTGATTTACCTCTCTCTGACAAGGCAAAGACGCCAAGCCGAGAAGGTACTCCCATCATCTTGGTTACAGATGACAAGGTGACAAAACCAGAAGAGCCGTGGGAAGAGCCTGAATTACACAAGAAAAAGAAGACGATTAAGCGAAAAGAAAAGACTCTAGACGACCAGGTGCCTGTTACTTCTCTTCCGGCTGACGGGGACGAATCCAAGAGTGCTGAAACACCTCCAAATACAAATAATGAGTCATATGAGAATATACTGCGAGCATCTTCCAAGGAACCTCAAGTAGTTCCTTCTACTGATACTAACAAAGGTGATGAACAGAGTTCAAGTTGGATAGGAAAAATTATCTCAACTGCAAAGAGCATGCTTTCTGGAGATTCTCGAAGTGATTCTATTACACGGGCTTCCTTTGAAGGAACTAAGGAAGATTCTTATAGTATGAGTCCACTTGAAGAGCAAAGCAACGAAACGAGTTCTAGTAACCTTCCGGGTGTTGCCATCCACAATCTTCTTGAGGATATCTCTGGTGGAACTTCTGAATTCCTTGATGAAGGAGACAAGACAGTGAAAACACAGGAACCATCAGAGGAGCCTGATTCCGAGAATAAAAAAATAAGGAAGCCAAAAAGAAAGACTCCAGCTGAGGAAGAAGCTGAGTCACATTTACCAACAGAGAAGAAGGATGCCAAGGGAGTCCTCTCTGTGGAAGATGGCTACATCTTTGGGAAGCCCGACGATAAGAGTTCACCAGAGGATGTCTTCAAAGGAATGGGCACTTTCAAGGCTCCAGAAACGGAGGAAATGAAGACGCCAAGCCATGAGGTAACCCCTGGTGTTTCCACTGGGGAGAAACCTCGGGGATGTTCCTGACAGAGTTGCTGGATCTCTGGATGAAGATGCCAAGGCATACAAGTCTCAGGAACCATCAGAAGAGGCAGGCTCCGAGGATAAGCAAAAGACAAAAAAACCAGGAGGAAAAACCTCAGCTGAGGAAGAAGCTGAGACACAGCTACCAACAGAAAAGAAGGATATTGAGAGTGTCCTCTCTGTGGAAGTTGCCCACATTTTTGTGAAGCCTGACTATATGACTGGACCAGAGGGTGTCTTCAAAGAAACTGGCACTTTCGAAGCTCCAGGAATAGAGGAAACCAGCACGCCAAGCCATGAGGGAACCCCTGGGGTTTCCACCGGGAGCTACTCAGACATGTTTCTGACAGAGTTCTTGGATCCCTTGACGAAGATGTGCAAGCATACAAGCCACAGGAACCATCAGAAGAGCCAGATTCTCAAAAGAAGAAAATGACCGAAAAACCAGAAGGAAAGGCTTCAGCTGAGGAAGAGGCCGCGACACAGCAACCAACAGAGAAGCACGTCATGGGAGTCCTTGCTGTGGAAGATGTCGACATCTTTAGGAAAACTGATCATATCAATACGTTGGAGGATGTCTTCAAAGGAATGGGCACTTTCGGTGCTCCAGGAACAGAAAAATCGGGACACAAAGCCGTGAGGGAACCCCTGGGGTTTTCGCTGGGGAGCTACTCAGAGATGCTCCTGATAGAGTTCTCAGATCCCTGGAGGAAGATGCCAGGGCATGCAAGCCACAGGAACCATCAGAAAAGCCAGATTTCGAGAAGAAAACGGCAAAGAAACCAAAAGAAAAGACTCCAGCTGAGGTAGAAGGTGAGACACAGCTACCAACGGAGAAGAAGGATGTCAAGAAAGTCCTCCCTCTGGAAGATGCCCACATCTTTGGGAAGCCTGACTATATGACTTCACCTGAGGATGTCTTCAAAGAAACAGGCACTTTCGAGGCTCCAGGAACAGAGAAAACCAGGACGCCAAGCTGTGAAGGAACCTTTGAGGTTTCCGCTGGGGAGCTACTCAGAGATGCACCTGACAGAGTTCCTGGATTCCTGGAAGAAGAAAATGCGAAGGCATACAAGCCACAGAAACCATCAGAAGAGCCGGATTCCCAGAAGAAAAAGGCAAAGAAACCAAAAGGAAAGACTCTACCTGAGGAAGAAGCTGAGACACAGCTACCAACAGAGAAGAAGGATGTCATGGGAGTCATCCCTGTGGAAGATGCTCACATCTTCGGGAAGCCTGATTATATGACTTCTCCAGAGGATGTCTACAAAGGAACGGGAACTTTCGAGGCTCCGGGAACAGAGAAAACCAGGGTGCCAAGCCGTGAGGGAACCCCTGAGGCTTCCACTGGGGAGGTACTCAGATATACTCCTGACAGAGTTCCTGGATCCCTGGAAGAGGATATCAAGGCATGCAAGCCACAGGAACCATTAGAAGAGCCAGATTCAAAGACGAAAAGGGCAAAGAAACCAAAAGGAAAGACTCCAGTTGAGGAAGAAGCTGAGACACTGTTACCAACAGAGAAGAAGGATGTCAGGGGTGTCCTCCCTGTGGAAGATCCCCACATATTTGGCAAGCCTGGCTATATGACTACACCAGGGGATGTCTTCAAAGGAACAAGCACTTTCGAGGCTCCAGGAACAGAGAAAACCAGGACGCCAAGCCGTGAGGGAACGCCTGGGGTTTCCACTGGGGAGCTACTCAGAGATGCATCTGAAAGAGTTCCTGGATCACTGGAGGAAGATGCAAAGACATACAAGCCACAGGAAGCATCAGAAGAGCCAGATTCCCGAGAAGAAAAAGGCAAAGAAACCAAAAGGAAAGACTCTACCTGATGAAGAAGCTGAGACACAGCTACCAACAGAGAAGAAGGATGTCATGGGAGTCCTCCCTGTGGAAGATGCTCACATCTTTGGTGAAGCCTGATTATATGACTTCTCCAGAGGATGTCTTCAAAGAAACGGGCACTTTTGAGGCTCCAGGAACAGAAAACACCAGGGTGCCAAGCCGTGAGGGAACCCCTGGGGTTTCCACTGGGGAGCTACTCAAAGATGTTCATGACAGAGTTCCTGGATTCCTGGAAGAAGAAGATGCCAAGGCATACAAGCCACAGAAACCATCAGAAGAGCCAGATTCCCAGAAGAAAAAGGCAAAGAAACCAAAAGGAAAGACTCTACCTGAGGAAGAAGCTGAGACACAGCTACCAACAGAGAAGAAGGATTTCATGGGAGTCCTCCCTGTGGAAGATGCTCACATCTTCGGGAAGCCTGATTATATGACTTCTCCAGAGGATGTCTCTAAAGAAACGGGCACTTTCGAGGCTCCAGGAACAGAGAAAACCAGGGTGCCAAGCCGTGAGGGAACCCCTGAGGCTTCCACTGGGGAGGTACTCAGACATACTCCTGACGGAGTTCCTGGATCCCTGGAAGAGGATGTGAAGGCATACAAGCCACAGGAACCATTAGAAGAGCCAGATTTAAAGATGAAAAGGGAAAAGAAACCAAAAGGAAAGACTCCAGTTGATGAAGAAGCTGAGACACTGTTACCAACAGTGAAGAAGGATGTCAAGCGTGTCCTCCTTGTGGAAGATCCCCACATCTTTGGGAAGCCTGGTTATATGACTACACCAGGGGATGTCTTCAAAGGAACAAGCACTTTCGAGGCTCCAGGAACAGAGAAAGCCAGGGCGCCAAGCCGTGAGGGAACGCCTGGGGTTTCCGCTGGGGAGCTACTCAGAGTTGCACCTGAAAGAGTTCCTGGATCACTGGAGGAAGATGCAAAGACATACAAGCCACAGGAAGCATCAGAAGAGCCAGATTCCCAGAAGAAAAAGGCAAAGAAACCAAAAGGAAAAACTCCAGTTGAGGAAAAGCTGAGACACAGCTACCAACAGAGAAGAAGGATGTCAAGAAAGTCCTCCCTGTGGAAGATGCCCACATCTTCGGGAAGCCTGGTTATATGACTTCTCCAGAGGATGTCTTCAATGAAACGGGCACTTTCGAGACTCCAGGAACAGAGAAAACCAGGACGCCAAGCCGTGAGGGAACCCCTGGGGTTTCTGCTGGGGAGCTACTCAGAGATACTCCTGAAAGAGGTCCTGGATCACTGGAGGAAGATGCAAAGACATACAAGCCACAGGAACCGTCAGAAGAACCAGATTCCCAGAAGAAGAAAAAGCCAAGAAAAACAAAAGGAAAGACTCCAGCTGAGGTAGAAGCTGAGACACAGCTACCAACAGAGAAGAAGGATGTCATGAGAGTCCTCCCTGTGGAAGATGCTCACATCTATGGGAAGCCTGATTACATGACTTCTCCAGAGGATGTCTTCAAGGAAACGGGCACTTTCGAGGCTCCAGGAACAGAGAAACCAGGGTGCCAAGCCATGAGGGAACCCCTGGGGTTTCTGCTGGGGAGCTACTCAGAGATACTCCTGAAAGAGGTCCTGGATCACTGGAGGAAGATGCAAAGACATACAAGCCACAGGAACCGTCAGAAGAACCAGATTCCCAGAAGAAGAAAAAGCCAAGAAAAACAAAAGGAAAGACTCCAGCTGAGGTAGAAGCTGAGACACAGCTACCAACAGAGAAGAAGGATGTCATGGGAGTCCTCCCTGTGGAAGATGCTCACATCTATGGGAAGCCTGATTACATGACTTCTCCAGAGGATGTCTTCAAGGAAACGGGCACTTTCGAGGCTCCAGGAACAGAGAAAACCAGGGTGCCAAGTCATGAGGGAACCCCTGGGGTTTCTGCTGGGGAGCTACTCAGAGATACTCCTGAAAGAGGTCCTGGATCACTGGAGGAAGATGCAAAGACATACAAGCCACAGGAACCGTCAGAAGAACCAGATTCCCAGAAGAAGAAAAAGCCAAGAAAAACCAAAGGGAAGACTCCAGCTGAGTCAGAAGCTGAGACACAGCTACCAACAGAGAAGAAGGATGTCATGGGAGTCCTCCCTGTGGAAGATGCTCACATCTATGGGAAGCCTGATTACATGACTTCTCCAGAGGATGTCTTCAAGGAAACGGGCACTTTCGAGGCTCCAGGAACAGAGAAAACCAGGGTGCCAAGCCATGAGGGAACCCCTGGGGCTTTCACTGGGGAGGTACTCAGATATACTCCTGACAGAGTTCCTGGATCCCTGGAAGAGGATACCGAGGCATACAAGCCACAGGAACCATTAGAAGAGCCAGATTCAAAGATGAAGAGGGCAAAGAAACCAAAAGGAAAAACTCGAGTTGAGGAAGAAGCTGAGACACAGCTACCAACAGAGAAGAAGGATGTCAAGAGAGTCCTCCTTGTGGAAGATGCCCACATCTTTGGGAGGCCTGACTATATGTCTTCGCCAGAGGATGTCTTCAAAGAAACGGGCACTTTCGAGGCTCCAGGAACAGAGAAAACCAGGGTGCCAGGCCGTGAGGGAACCCCTAGGGCTTCCACTGGGGAGGTACTCAGAGATACTCCTGACAGAGTTCCTGGATCCCTGGAAGGGGATACCAAGGCATACAAGCCACAGGAACCATTAGAAGAGTCAGATTCAAAGATGAAAATGGCAAAGAAACCAAAAGGAAAGACTCCAGCTGAGAAAGAAGCTGAGACACAGCTATTAACAGAGAAGAAGGATCTCAAGGCAGTCCTCCCTGAAGAAGATGCCCACATCTCTGGGAAGCCTGACTACGTGACTACGCCAGAGGATGTCTTCAAGGAAACGGGCACTTTCGACGCTCCAGGAATAGAAAAAGCCAGGATGCCAAGCCGTGAGGTAACCCCTGGGGTTTCCACTGGGGAGCTACTCAGAGATGTTCCTGACAGAGTTCCTGGATCCCTGGAGGAAGATGCCAAGGCATACAAGCCACAGGAACCATCAGAAGAACCAGATTCCCAGAAAAAGAAAAAGACCGAAAAATCAGAAAGAAAGGCTCCAGCTGAGGAAGGAACTGAGACACAGGTACCAACAGAGAAGCATGTTAAGGGAGTCCTTTCTATGGAAGATGTCCATATCTTTGGGGAACCTGACTTTATCAATGCGTCGGAGGATGTCTTCAAAGGAATGGGCACTTTTGAGGCTCCAGGAACAGAGAAAATCAGGTCACAATGCCGTGAGGTTACCCCTGGTGTTTCCACTGGGGAGCTGCTCAGGGACGCTCCTGGACAGAGCTCCTGGATTCCTGGATGAAGATGCCAAGGCATACAAGCCACAGGAACCATCAGAAGTGCTAGATTCCCAGAAGAAAGAGGCAAAGAAACCAGAAGGAAAGACTCCAGCTCAGGAAGAAGGTGAGACACAGCTATCAACAGAGAAGAAGGATGCTGAGGGAGTCCCCTGTATGGAAGATACCGGTGTCTTTGGGAAGCCTGACTATATGAACACACCAGAGGATGTCTTAACGAGCACTTTCAAGGCTCCAGGAACAGAAAAACCAGGATGCCAAGCCGTGAGGGAACCCCTGTGGTTACCCCTGGAGTTTTGCTCCGAGATGTTTCTGACAAAACTCTCATAGCCACTGGTGAACGAGAGGAGCTAGGCATGCCTCAAGAGCCAGTATCCCAAAAAAAGCAAAGAAACCGAAAGGCAGTGCACCTGAAAATGATGAAATTATCACATCATCTCCAAGTGACCAAAGCAAAGTGAAGCATGTTTCCATTGCTGACCAAATTTTGGTTCTTGGAAAGCCTGACTCCCCAGTTGAGCCAGAGGGTGATAGTGAAGGAAAGAGCCCCATCGTCGTTGCAGGGTCTGACGATGCTAAAGTTCAAGGCAATGAAGTTTCACCTGGTGTTGCCATCGACGAGGTTCCCACAGAGACCCGGGAAGCATCTCCTGAGGGATTTGAGGTTGTCTCAATGCCTGCAGTGGGCCAGTTGAACACTCAGAGTTCAAGTTGGATTGGAAAGATATTCTCTACTGCCAAGACCCTGATCACTGGCGACACTGCTAGTGATACTTTTGTTGGAGAAGATGCAAAATATGCTGATGAAGAGATTAGGACAGGAAAGAGTTCCTTGAAGCCTGATATTTCGAATGAGCCAAGGAGTCCGGAAGGAAGCTTTGCTTCGTCTGGTCAAGATATAAGCATTTTGGAACTTAGTGCAAGGTCACCGATTTCGGAATCATCACTGATACAGTCACTGCCTGGAAAAGAAGATGATCAAAAATCTTCAGCTCCTTCATTCACGGACGAGCTGTCAAGTCAACCATCCACAGAACTTGATGAAATAGAAAACATGAAAGCTGCTCAGAGTCCCGAACTGGAAACACTGTCCTCTGAGGAGAGCTTCACTACTCCAATCGACAAACGTGCCAAGGCCAAATCAAGGAAGCACAAGCAGAAAAAGAAGGGTGAAACATATCTCGTTGCAGTCGGCAGTGTCAAGCTATGGGGGAGGCGATCAAGTTCAAAGTCTCCTTCACCTCCGGAGCATCGTGGAGGAACACCAAGCAAGGACAGTGTGCACCAACGAGGCTACTTGCAGAGTTCACCAAAAGACAGAGCCTCTCCTCAACCATTATTCAGCCAACAAAGAATCCCCGACACAGCATCCCCTCTACCAGTGCACGACGATGTACACCTTCAGGCCGTTCCTCCAACTGCACCCTGGGAAGACGTGGGTGAATTTGCCTGGGTGGAAACACCAAAGCATGGGGAAAGCTCCTTTGCTAGAGAGGCAGGTGTACCCTCTCCATGGACTGCGTATTCCAAGGATCAAGACCTACGGGGAGATACCACAGGACCCGCACACGAAGACAGCGGGTTTGTCACACTCGAGTTCCCAGAGGACTTGGTGGTGGGCCCAGGAGACCTGTCCACTCCTGGAGATGTTCCTAGTCATCAACAAGCAAGAGGTCGTGAGACACAGGCTAACAAGCAACCAGAAGGATTGCTCCCTGGAGTACCACCTCATGATGGTCATGCTTCAGACTCTTGGCCATGGAGAGGCAGTTCTTCAGTTAAGGAACAAAACCTGGACACCGAAGGCTTGAAGTCAGGAATGCCAGAAACATCTGCAGTCCCCGGACTCAATGAAACTGCTAGAGGTACGTCATTGTACAGCTGGCTGTTTCCATTTGGATCCAAGGACAAAGCCATCGATGTGCCGACCTCAGAGCAACAAACAACCTGGCCAGATGGTCGGCACACGAAAACATACCCACTGGGTGCGGGCCAACCCTCTGTGGGAGCTGGGTGGACCTCTTTTGGATCACCAGACCTGCTGCCGAGCCAGAAAGGTGCTGCACAAACAGCTTCCCATGAGACTGGAGCTTCCAGAGAACCGTGGCAGTCGGACTCTACTGACAGCAGCAGTTTGCCAGATTGGCTCAATAATCCAAGATGGCCGAGTCGACTGACCTTGGTGATGACCTTCACATTCACGCAGCTGAGGGTCATTGAGAAGCTGCTTGCAGAGGCATCGGGGCTCGACGGGTCGGCAAGACAAGCAAAGCTGCAGGTAGGTCGCTCCCCTGCATCAGACAAATTTCACCAATTGCTGCAGAGTTTCTTTGGTACTTGCCTTGAAATTAGTGCTTTGTTGGGATTTATAGTATTGGTAATGGTTTTGTTGCAATCCGAGACTGGCTATATTTTATAAAGACAGTTGCCGAAGTTAAGGCTTGCTTTCTCGAGTCGTAGGTTATTACTACAGATACCAAACAAGGGCCATGCCTTCAGAGAAGGGTATTTGTACATCCTTCATTTGTCTGAGCAAGCTCTTTTTCTTGTTTTTAATATAATGTAACCTTTGGATTGTGGAGCTGAAGTTAGCGAAACTCGAGCTAGTCAGCATTTTGAGTAGTAAAAAATATTTTTTGCCTTCTAGAAAAATAATAGCGCTAACGAGTACTCAGAGGTGTTAAGGTCATACTCGTCTCATATTCAAGTAAATATTGTGTACTGTTGTTGTTCAGATCTATAAAACTTCAGCTTGGGTGGCAGGCCAAGCTCCTTCATTTAGAGGGTTTGGAATGTTGTTGCAGGCCGTGCAGGAGCAACTCAACGAACTCAGCGCGGGGCTGTACGATGAAGACGTGTGCCGTGAGCTAGAGATGTCCAACCAAGAGTTCCCTGAGACAGCAGACCATCACGCACAGCTGTCGGACAAGCTGCAGCAACTGCTGAGTCATCTGGAGTCTGCCAAGACATCGGACACCATGGAGCGGTCATCAGAGCCTGGCAGGGTGAGTGCTACCCGGTAGATTCGTCAGATAAACTTGTGGTTTATGGTATTTTTTGTGGCATCCCAAAAAAGTGTACAATCGGTGTAAAACATTACTCAGTGTCCTACAGCGTAGGTTCTGAAGCTTGGGTTTTTAAAACCCAGAGATGATACGTAAGGTATACCCTGATGGATTCTCCAACTTCTCACATTTTCTTGATTGTCCCTGCCCCATAAGCCGAGTTTAAGCACTATTCTAACAGATCTAAGTTATCACAATTCATACACTCCTCCCTGGTATGTATGTTATTGATTACAAGGGCAGTAGGCTTCTGCGCTGCTTTATTGCATCACACGACCAGGGAGAGTTCCTGAACTATCTATCAAAAGAGACAGAGGTTCCTAGAGATGTTAAATTTTACAGACAGATTTCAAATTGTGGTAATGTGCAACCACAGAAAATGATCACATTGCAAATGAATTCATTGCCCAAGCCAGTGATTTCCCTACCCATGAGAGCACCCCCTGAAAAACAAAATTCTACTAAATTCGAAGAAAAAGACACGTCATATTTATTTTGCACGAAACCGTTGTTTTTTCGAGTGCGCTGGCTCAGTGGCATCAGAGCACGAGCCGTTTCGTCGCCTCTCCTCCGCGCTGCTAAGCTCTTTGGCTTGTCCTTCCGTTGACATGAGGGAGAACAGAAGAGAGGTTCGCCCGTTGAATATATATATTCGTTATTGTCATTACTTGCGGTATCACAGTATTGATACTGTGACTGATATTTTCTGGCATTGCTTTCTGGCTTACTTTGTGTTTTCTTAAGAAAATTATGCAGTCTTCATTAAGGGGGGACACTACTTTGAATTGCACCTTTTTTTCCAAAAAATGCATATTCAGAACTGCAGAGTTTTGGCATGTATGGATAACAAGGAACACTCTCACAAAGTCTTGTCAATGTGCACTGACAAACAATGTCAAAAATAATTATTCTTTATATGTTGGTGAGGTGTGCTGCACTGCGTAGCACTCGCCATCCAAAAGTGAAAATAGCTGAAAGCAATGTCAGTATATCAGAAGAAGTTTGAGGAAGACATCACCTACACTGCTGGAAAGAATTTCTGACATTTAAGGTGCAAAAATAAATTTTTAAAATGTCATCTTGAAATTTCAAGTGCATTTATCTCAGCTTCACTTTTTAGTGTCAAATATCAGTTCAAGGAAGCTATCATTTCATAATCAAATTATGCGTGCAGATATATTTGGGCTTTTCTATATTGAAATTTTCTGGAGAACACGACTGTGGACTTACTTTCTGCATTTTTATGCTCGTTTGTTATGAAAAGTTTATATTTCTTTAAATCAAATGTGCACCAAAAAAATCTTTTTGCATATTTTTTTTGTGAATAAATTTTATAATTTTTGTAATTTCTTTTCATAGTCGTCTGAAGCAAGTATTCTGCTGTATGTTCCAGCAAAAAAACTGGCCATTTTCATTACCCTTTCTAAACGATAGCTTTTCTCAGCAGATACACGTTTTTATTATGAACTTTTATGTAACTCATCGTGGAATAAATTTATAGGGTTGAAAATTTCCACAGCACCCTTGTCCAGTGCTATGAGTACACCCTGCAAATTTCATGCAAATAAAACAAACGGTTCAAAAGTTAGCCTTCCGGAGTAGTGTTTCCCCTTAAATGTTTAAACTGGCACGTTGAATGTAAAGTTCCAGAACCTTTGTAGGGCACCACAAACGCATCTCTGTCCACATGCAGAACAAAAAAAGCTGCGGAAAAAGAGTGAAGTAAATGCGGAGCGCAACTTCGTCTGCTTCCTGCATGGGGGTAGCGATGATGTCAGAACGCCGAGCTCTTATTGGCTGATTGAAAAAAAATAGTGGGTAGACCTCGATGCATTTAGCACTGAGGTCTACCCACTATCCTTCCTATCGAAGCCAATCGGAGCTCGGCGTCGTTCTGATGTCACCGCAAGAAGCAGACGACTTGAGAGAAAGAAGCAGACGACATAGAGAAAAGGAAATTCAGACACCCCCTCTAATTTTAATTCCTGGGGAAAGCCCCGGACCAAGTTAAACTGAGGGTTGGTGGCAAGTGAAAAATGATGCAGTGCGCTTTGTTACTAATTGTTGGCAGTAATTGCATGCAGCAGAGAAAACCATTATATCCAATTAATAACTTAATTTCCCGTCGAAAGAAGCTACAAGAACCGGCTTCCCTGCACCAAGCAAGCGCGCTCGTGCAGTGTGCAAACATCGTTCAGGACTCGTGGCGATAGCGGCGATAGCCGATAGATTCGTATTCGCGAGCGCTCGGCAGCCGGTCTCGGGAGACGCCGAAACCCCATCGAAGGTAGGAAGCTTGCGCTCGACGCGGGACAATCGAAAGACCTCCCTGCCGTTCTAACCCTGTTTCAAACTCGGGAAGCGCGTCCTGCAAAATCGAGAAGAAGTTAACGCCCGCGACGCTGAAGACGATGTTGCAGCACAGGTGTGTGCTCACGTGCTCACTGTGCGTTACGGAGTTTGACCGTGGTGATGGACGCCAAGTCAGGTCAGGGTTGCAGGGTCAGGCAAGACGCGTCCGATGCAATCGGAAAGTTGGCTCGGTGGACGGTCTCACGTGATCGCCCGATTCGATCACGCGACGAGCTTGCCCGCGGTGAAACCGGTGAAACCCGAGATCGAGTGAGGAGTCTTCTTGCAGCATGGGTGAAGTTCAGAACGTTCGCTCGCTCGCTCGATACGTACTACGCCGAGTTATCGCACGCTGGAATCTGCCGCGCTGAAAACGTGCAAGTCATGTGACAGTGATAGTCTGCACGACGCTGGCGACAAAGTGAACGTGAATGCGGTCATTGCGAGCTTTTTTATGGCGGCAATGTAGTCAAAGCTAGTTTTGTTTTTGTTTTGTTTCGTTTGGCGGATGCTTATGCGGGGAGAGGCTGGAGGGGCGCCGTAGTGATCTCGATGGTTTCGGTTGCACGTCGGAAGATCTCCAGGTGCTCGAAATGAATCATCAGTCCTCCGCTGTGGCTTGCCAAGTACCCTTCGTTAATTTAAGCATGAAATTTCCATTTTATTTTATTTTCGTTTTTGTTAGCTTACGGCGCGGCTCGCGTTTGTGCGCCTGAACGGAGGGCTTCTCATGCAGTGCACTGCTGCACTGCGGAGAAGCGACAGAGCGGAAGCTGAAATTTCAATGTCGCGGGTTTTTTTTTTTTTTAAGTTTGTAAAAGTATATACATGTATTTTAACCATCTTGAGCTAGAAGTGCGACGGTTATATAATTTTAGCTTAGTCCGGATTATTTCTGATGGTCAAAAAGAACTTGCCAAGCTTTGCCAAAAATTGTAAGTTTGATTTCTTTTTTTTTTTTTCATAACTTGTTTAAAATACAGTAGTATTTTTTTTCTAGCAGAGTAATCTTTATTTTGAAAGTTTTGCAGAAAACTCCAAGTATGTTAGTTTAACAGGTGGGGAAATGGAAAGCGATCAAACTTGGGATATGTTATTGTAGTAGGCGGGAGAAATGTCAGTTTTTGCCTTGGCCCCTTCATTGATCAATACTTTCGTCAATTTATAAATTGACAAAAGTTCTCCCAAACTTGCAGGTTACATTCTCTTGTATTTCAAAAATAACCCCAAATCTGTTGTTTTTTTCTTGTTTTTTTTTTTAATTTGAAGTTTTATTTTAAAATTTGTTGGGATGAAAACACCCATCTGTATTTTCAGGGGTAGGTGGAAGTGGGGGAGGGATATGCTTCCTATACATTTTCACAAACGTTCTGTTTTTAGTTTTGTTTATTTGTGTTTTGTCAGAGGATGTCTGTGTATTCCTTTCATCGTTTTACCCTCTGCCTCTTTAAGACTTGTTCACTCGTTTTTGATTTGTTAATTTTCCAAATGGTTTCTTTCCATATTTGGTGCCATAAAGGAATCTGCAACTGTTGCTTTTAACACACGAAGAATCGAAGTTTCTTCCCAGATACCTGACAAAGTCATTGTATAGAATACATTTCTGGGTCGGCAACTGTTGGTGACTCACGTGGTCATGGGACTGGTGTCTGTACGAGTCACGTGACCATGCAAAGTGATGTTATGTGAGACCATGACACGACACCGTGATGCCTGTGACCCCACGTCAACGATCACGTGACCACGGATACCACGTGACAACAGATGTACACTCCACAAACAATTGGTGCATGAGTATGCACCAACTATTTGTGTGATGGTTTTTTTATACCACTGGAAAGTGCCTACCTGTAAAATAACGGGCAAGCGCCCACTCAAAATTTAGAGATAATCGCGAAAAAATGGGGGATAGGCGCTTGTCCGGTCATAAATTTTACATATCAATGTACTGTGCATATTTCTCAGATCTTACAAATTTGGGAATGGGCGCTTAATGTGGAATGGGCGGATGCTCGGTATTCTACGGTAGTCCTTCCCTATAACATAATCTATGTTAAAACTTTTTGAACTTATTTAAACTTTTCTCAACTTTCTTTTTTTATAAAAAGCACAATTGGGATTATTTTTTCTTGGCTCGCTTTGCGAGTTTTTAGGAGACCCGAGTTTAAACGAATCTGCTTTCTTTTTTAGGAGCAGCTGCATGATCCGAATGCTCCCTTCTGGCTGGGACTGGAGTCTTTCAGCGTGTGGCTGATCGGAGCTTCAGCGCCTGCTGAACCTGCAGTTGGAGGCCATCAGTGATCCGGCACTACTGCAAGACCTTCTGGACGAGTTGCGAGTATGTGCATGATCCGGACAAGATTGGTTGGAAGTGGCTTCTCAGGCTGTTCATCTTGTCCGCATTGCTGGGGTCATCGACAACTTAAAACGCAGAGCAAGGCCTGTCGTAACTGTTGGTTGTAACCAAAAACTGGGCACAACGGAGTTTGCCATAGTTTGGCTATGTCATCCAAACACCTCCGACATTTTAAGGCAATTGCCTTTATTGGTGAAGTTTCGTAGAGGATACCGGGGCATGTTTCGTGTAAGCTTTAGCATGATGGAGTCGTGCGACGTCACGGAACGTTTTTGCGCTGCATTTGGCGACAACATCTTCCGCAAGTTTAGCGGGAAAATTTATCCGGTAAATTTTTTGCAATGTCTCGTGATGTCACGCGACATCAGAACGTCTCACTACATGACATCGTGAAGTTACGTCACGTCACGCCATGTCACATCTGACTCTGTGTTATAATCACGTGTTCTTTGTAATCTGTATCCCACTTCTGCCTTGGCCTGTCTATAACTGGCAGTACGAAATAAGTGAACTTTTAAAAAATCACGTGACGTTGTGACGCCACACCACGTGACTTCATGACATCGTGGTTAGTGTGCTGTGCGATTGTGTGTAGTTTGTGTTCAGCAGGGTGACCTGCAGCTTGGCTGTCACCACATTTAATTTCCGTGACACGGCACGAGGAACCAGGAATTTCTCCAGATCCACACCAAGTTAACCTTTCAGCGACTCGTGGCCGAGGCCGCGTCCCGCGAGAGCCAGCTGAACGACCTGGAAGCGCAGTCTCGCCAGCTCGGTGCCACAACAGGCCGGAAGGCGGCGGAGAAGCTCGGCAGCTTGCGAGCCGGCATCGGCGATGCCCAGGCGCTCCTCGAGGACAGGGTGAAGGTGCTGGAGGGCCGCCTTCAGGACGCGCTGCACGAGCAGAGACAGCGGGAACTGGTCTCGACCTCCGGAGACGCCGCAGCTCTCGCGCGGCTTCAGTTCATGCAGGTAGGTCTTAGGGAGCTGTGTCGTGGATTCTACATCGGAATGTGTTACATCTTGAAATTGTGCAGAGGTGGCCAAAGTAGGTAGTGCATTTTCTCCCCCAACCCACCAACCCACCCAACCCACCCACCCACCCACCCACCCACCCACCCACCCACCCACCCACCCACCCACCCACCACCCACCCACACACACACACACACACACACACACACACACACACACACACACACACACACACACACACACACACACACACACACACACACACACACACACACACACACACACACACAAATGTGAGCTGAAACACCCAATCCGGCCTTTTTCTTCTATGCGGTCCTACAACCTTCATTAATTTTCAATTTGTCAAAAAGTATAAAAGTATGGGACCTCAGCTTTGCATTCTATTCCTAGACCAGACCACATCTCTCTCAAAGAATGGCAGCTAGGTGTGCCAAATAAGCATGAAGCACTGTTTTAGCTCGTCTTGTCTGTGATAGTGCATCGAAATTTCAAAGAACAAGCTTACCCGAGTAAAGAGTAAAGAAAAATTTAAGAGTGTGAATTCGCTACCTATATGGCGATCGTCTGCAAATGAGAGACATCTGGGCGAGGCAACACCCGAGAGTTTGCCGACGGCTGTTGAAGTGTAGCCGAAATGGCCCGCCAAAGGATCTTGTTGGTTTTGTGTCCATTCAGCGGGTTTTATTTGTAAAAATAACAATATCATTGCACCGTGCCGAAAGAGTCCTCGCCGCATTTGACTCAAAAACATTGCTTGCTATCGGAGATTAGTGTCTGCACTCTCACTCGTACACGCCTTCATTTGTCTCATGTTGCGCCAATCAGACACGTTTTCGTAGGAGACGATGGCGTAGGCATCGAAATTGGGGTCTTCATTTTTTACCCTTTACTTGGGTAAGTTCATTCTTTGTAATTTTCATTCACAAAATGCACCGTCTTTGGTCACCTCTGTACGAAGTCTTAGCACAACGCGTTAAAGAACCGATTTATGCGGCCTCTTCAAAAGCCAACAATTCATTTTACTCGTGCGATATAGTACTTCGTTGCAGGTTCAGAAAAAGTGGGACAGGCTCCTCCCGCAATGCCCTCCACCCTTTCCACTCTAGCAGAATGAATGCTGGAGAGGAGGCTAGTGGACTCACCTCCTCTCAGCCATTCACTCTACTATCGTGGAAAGGGTGTGGGGCATTACTGGGGGAACCTGTCCCGCCTTTCTTAACCTGCAACGGAGCTTAGTAAAGTTGGTCAGGAGTTTGTTTTGGCGACACGCGTGACAAGAGGCGTTGGTCGCAGGAACTGGACGAGGCGTTGCACACCCAAGAGCGCAACATCCTGGAGCTGTTGAGGAGCCCGGACTCCCTGCCACAGGGCCCACAAGAGGAGGAACGCAGCCCAGAGTGGATTCTGCGTCGACTGCGGAGAGAGTCCAGCCCGTCTGAGGTGAGCTTAGCGTATCTATAGTAGCAGAGCCCCTATCCTTTCTTTAAAGGGATACTTCAACGAAATTTGAAATATTCCCGTCGTGTTCAAAAATAGGTTGAATATGATCCACAATATCCATAAATGACAATCGCACGTTTGTATTTTGATCCTGGTGGCTGTATTTTTCGTTATAAACGGCCCACTCTGGCAAGCGCTCGGAGAAGGCCCAGCGCAATCGTGACGTAGGTCGTCTCAAGACTATCAAAGCTACGGCGAGGCTGACGGCGAGAGGATGGCCTAGTCGTTCCAGCCACCGAAGCGGCTGCTTTTGTACGAATTTTGAGTGACGGGTTAATCTTCTATAATCTTGTAGGGGGACAATAGCGACTTCTGCGGCACACAAAAGGGATTGTCGGGAAGAGGGGAGTTCCTCCTTCCCCCTTCTCTCGTCGTGGCCGGAGGCGAGACGACCTCCGTCACTAGCTGTCAAGGTTCCTAGACGAGCATTACAAACGAGGCGTTAGCGACATCCACCAGGTGCTCTTTGCTAATCGTTTAATTCGTTTTAAAATTCCTTTTCGAGACTTTTTTAGCAAGATATTGGTATGTTCCATGTGATACTGCTCTTTTGAACACATATAGACCAAAAAATGAGCGCCGAAATTTCGTTGTAGTATCCCTTTAAGCAAAAATGTCCACGTGGGAGGTGCACTTCACAACGCTGTACTTTTGACAGAGACAAAACGATGCAACATGTTTTTAATGAAATATAACGAAGGTGTAAATGAGAGTGATTCCTCCAAACTAAAAAAGTATTTTTTTTATTTTTTTTCTTACACGTTGAAGTTGTGAAACTTCTCAATTTCGGATATGTTTGAAGCGCTGTGAATATTTTGATTTATAAACTAGACCATCAATTTATTTTTGATAAGAGACACTTTTATGAAGGACATATGAAAAACGTTTCGGTTTAATATCCTTAACACATAATGAGATAATGAGTCACAAAAATGGGGCCAAAATGTTAGAGCAGCCAAATTTGTTAATTTTTTTATGTGTGATATATAATTGTTAGAATTCTGTAAACATTCAACAATACAGTAACTATAGCTTACTGCTTCTTGAAAAATAATCAGTTATCTTTGTGTTTTTTAATTTGCTTTGACATGCAGTTAAACTTGACAGAACCGACAAAGCCCTGAAAATGGAATTGCTGTATGGAAACAGTCAAGTTTTTTTTGGTTTTTTTAAGAAAACATTTATGATATTGTTTTTTCTATATATTGGGGAGTAGCAGATAAAAATATGAAGAAAAACAAAAATGCTAACTGGCGACGCATGCTTGAACTTATCTGAACACACCCCAAATACAATTATTTAATGTAGCTGATGAGAGCCAAGGAATCAGGATGGAAATTCAACCCACTGTCATCACCCTCATTTAGTCTTATGGCCACTTACTCTTCAGTGCCTCCATCTTCGCAGGAGTCGCTACTTTCTTGGCCTTCGAGCCAGGCTTGTTGCGACAAGCTGTGCCGGTCACGCTCCTTGCGGCAAGTTCTTCGTCTGTCCAGAGGGACTGGGAGGCTCCAATCACGCATTTGGAGTCTGTTTTTGCTAACAGTGCCAAATTGAACTTAGGCTCCGGCATCCTGACGCCTGGACTAAGGTGCACCTGCAAAACACAACACACATGCATAATCTCATTTTTCGTTTTCAGTTCATCTTTCACAACCTCCTTAAAAACTGTAGAATTGCAAATATTGTACACAAAATATCATGACAACTTACCTGGCCGTCAATCACCTCAAACAGCTTCGGCTCCATGCCTGGCTGGACATTTTCCAGCCTTTGTTCGGGCACTGTTAATGTAAACATCATTGGTGAGAGACAGCTAGAAAGCAGTTCTTTACACTGACATTGCATTCACTAAATATACAGGGCGTTTTTTGTTCAACAACTACAAATTTTTCTAAAAAAAGACATGAAAGTTACGTAATTGCAGTTTGCATTGGTGAGTTATACAGCCAGACAGACATTAGGTTCGAGAGAAAGCAGCTAAAAACCGGGTATTTACCTCAAATTCACTAATTAACTTTTTTAATTTAAAGGAAAAGGTTTCTATTAGAATATTGTTGGGCATCATCGAAAACCCCCTAATCACCTATTTTTTGAAAGACGTAACGCATGTACACCATTTTACGGCGTCCTGAAAAGCCTCCTAATTTAGGCGTGAAAAAGTAGTGCCGATGTGTTATCGACTATGATCTGCGCGCAACGCAGCCCCGCTTTGAGCAGCCAAAGTGACAAATCACGCGAATCGTCATGAGAAAGCCTCCACATAAGGAAAGAGCTAAGGTGACGCAGCTCCCTTTGCCAGGATTGCGACGGCCGAAAAAGATTGTGGCAACGAGATACACATCCAAGTTAGGTGGTTTTTCACGATGCCTTAAACTGCATCACGCATGTTATATATTTATCAAAGCAGGCGATTTGCTGATTTTCAATGATGCTCTGGGGGATCGGTGGTTCTTAGGTCATCAATATGCAAAAATGTGCCCTCTGCATATTTTCCAAAATGTTAAAAATTGTGGGGTTGGCGCTTATTGTGGAATAAGCAGATGCTCGGTATTTTAGAGTATTTCTTCCTCCTCTCACCCAGTGGCACACTTGAAAAGTCACTCGTCCAATTTAATAAAAAGCAAAGCAATTTTCTTGACTGCCTTTTGAGTGCCCATGAAACAAGATTCAGATTCTTTTCCTATACACCAACTCATGTTTACAAACAAACCGGAGCGCCCCTAGCGGACGCCACCGACGCCGCGCATGCGCGGTGGATGGTGAGCATGAAGCCCGCCGTCGCCCATAAACAAACCATTGAATTGCGTGTTGTCGGCGTCGGTGGAAGTCCCCGTGCTCTTTTTCGCGTTGGAATTGTTGATTCTACGTCCTCCTAACAATGTCTGACTACTTGAGCGGCTTCAGCAAAATTAACGAGGCAAGACTTTGCGTGAATAATGCGACGTGCGGCGATTCATTTCACGTAGACGCCGCAGAATGGCCGCTAAAGCTTGACTCCCATGATGAGATTCTGCTCGCTATTTTCAGTCGCGACGTCGCTCGGGCCGCAAGAGTGTGGACCGTAGCTGAGATGGTGGACGTCGATACTGATAACCGCAAGTAGAATCGGGCATTATAAAGTCGGTGATGGCCACTGGTAACAATGATCAACATCTTGTATCTACTGTTTACACTTAGCCTACTTACCCCAACCAACCTTCAAAAGTGTTTTGAGGCCTGCACTTAGTTCTTATCGTAATTACCGGGTGAACGTTTGGTTTACGGGCCGCTGTCGTTTGAACGAGCTGAAGACAAAAAGCAGACAAGTTTAAAAGAGCAGACGACAGTTCGAACGCATGCGACATGGAGTGGGGGCAAGAAGCACCGCGTCCTGCGTCAACAATCCATTGGAATGTCACGTTGTCCGCGTCTGTGTGAGTCTGCATACTCTTTTTCGCGTTGGAATTGTCGATACTACGTCCTCATAGCAATGTCTTACCACTTTAATCACCTGAGCGAAATTATCAAGGCTCGTTACGCCACTCAACATTGCGTAATTAATTTCACGTGCGGCGATTCATTCGCATGAACGCCGCAGAATGGACGCCGAAACCATGATGAGATCCTTCTAGCTATTTTCGGTCACGACGTCGCTCGTGCTGCAAAAGTGTAGAAGGTAGCGGTGATGACCGGCGTTGATACTGAAAATCGGAAGCGGGAACAGACCAAGCGTAACAAGTCGGTGATGGCCACTGGTACCATGGATCAACATCTCGTATTTACTGTTTACACCGAGCCTACTTAAGTCTTTTGAGGCCTGCAATTACTTCTTATTGCAATCACCGGGTCAAAGTTTAGGCTACGGGCCGCTTTTGTTTGAACGAGCACACGACAAAAAGCAGACAAGTTTGAAAGAGTAGACGAAAGTTCGAACGATCAGGCGGCCGTGTGAATTTGAAGACGCACTGAACCCGTAGGTGGTCCGGACAACTTGGCGGTTTTCTCTTGTTCATGTTGGAACAAAACAAATACATCTGGCGACCACAAAGTGTTGTCCGCACAAGCAATCGTAGATCGACAGCTTCTGGTTTGCCCTTTTCACGGCTACTATCCACGTTCTCGGACGAACAGAGGGGGCAGAAACACATGAAAACTGATCTTCAAACCTTTCCAGACTCTCTTGGTACAGCCCCCGTCGTAGCATTTTGAGAAGAAGGCATGTTTTTTGTCTGGTTTCTTCCAAACAAACACAAGAACGCATGTCTCGCACGGCGACTTCTGCCCACCGCCCCAGACCAGAAGTGCGACCGACGCGCCACCACCGCGGCGTGACGTAGGAGAGTTGAGTTTGTGTATATGAAACATGAAAGAAGAAAGCCTGCCTAAGCTCCCCCGCACTTTTTTTTCTTCTAAGCTACACGTAGCAGAAGCTATGAATAAGCTGAGCCAATCCAATGCCAGCTGGGAGCTACGTGACAGCACCCTCAGTGTATTTCCTTGTGCAGGCAGAGAATGCTTTAGTCGTCTGTTACAAGCAGCAAGCTATTTACAAACTAGAGCCACTGTCTATGTTCCTGGAGATAGCAGAGCATTCACTTGATCTGAAAACTCACGCAGCAAAGAAGTGAGTTAGACCTTGACGGTGACCGCGCCAGCCGCCCCCACAACCGTTGCCAGTGATGCTCACCCAAATGAAAGTAGATGTGCCATTAAAGCGCAACATTAGGCAAGGCACTCTCAGCTAGCCTTTTAAGTCAGTTTGTGTGCAGTAAAGATCAATTTTGTGATCTGTGCACTTTTCGGACTGCTCTATTATTCATATGTTCAATTAGTTGTACAGTTTTTGCGATCTGCAATTTTCTCAGCACTGCATGGCCGCAATGTGCAGGAAGGCCTGCAAGCCTCCAATTTGTTACCTTGCACTTCAAATCTGATCAAAGCAAATCAGTTCTATTTTTGCAACACAACATCCTTCCTCACATAGCGCAGAGCATTGGCACATAGCTAAATGAGATTACCTTCAGTTCGAACTCCGCATTACTAAAGCTTTGGTTCCCCTTGAACTTGAATTCTCGAGATTGCACTGTAATGGCACTCCCATTCCCATGAGTCTGGTCCCTTCAGGAACATGTAAAGTGGCTGCTATCAGGCTCAGTTAATGCAAAAAAGTAACAAAATGATTTTTGCATTGTTTGAAATTTCCACGCGAGGTCACGTGGCTGTGATGCCATGTGACCTCGCGTCGACCAATCAGGATTTTCGCATCACGCCACCAACGTCAGCTTTTCTGGGACACGAGCTCCTTAACGCTGTCGCGTTAAGACGCATTGCTTTTGATGCATTGCACAAAATAAATGCTTACCAGGTGGCAATGGCTCGTGCAGTACTACTGCTGGCTCATCCACTACTATCGCTGGCACAAACACTGCTGGAGCTGGTGCAGCTAGGGGAACAGCCTCCTCCTGGTGTGGCCCTAAAAGAAAAGCAGTGGCAAACATAACATAGCATTAGAGTGTGCTTAGCAATAACATCCAGAGCTGGCATAACCTACCCAAAGCCAAAGCATAAAGTCCTACAACAATCTCAGCACACTGGCTTAGCTCAATAAGGTAACTGTCAGGGCACAAGGTTTGTACAGCGGCAGAGCCCAAGTTAAACTTGGCATAAGTGGCAGAGGGAGGACGATGAGCTAAAAGAAAACTATGAAAGCGTCAACAGCGCTTGAAGGCGATCCAAAGGAAGAGCAGCCAGAAGACGGAAGCAGTGGAACTATGTTTTTAGAGTTCCCGGAGTGCGGGCCGGGACACTTGGATAAAACATGCAGCAACAGGTCTAGTGCAAAGGAACAATTATGGACGTGCACGGCACCGCTTCTTGCTTTGGTTAGGCAGGTTCTGTCAAAGAGATGCTTTTCTTATGCATACAAGACCATCAGGTCAAGACAGAGACCATTGAAAAGATGCGCAAAGAAATATGGGTATAAATGTTGGGGTCATTTTTACTGGAAAAACTTAACAGTTTTATTGCTTCAACAAGTCTGACTTGAGGAAAACCAGAAACTGGCAAAAGCTAAAATGTTTTTTCGTTACTCTGAAATCTGAGCCCTCGTAATATGGCACGCCCCTTGGCAGTCTAAAAATTTTGATCTGAAACTATATGCACTCCTAAGTGCTACCGTAAAGCCAGTGTCCAGCACAAAATTTGGTTGAAAATTGCAAGATACATGAGCACATGCCTCCGTCATTTGGGGAACAGCTTGGTGATGATGGCAGCATCATGGACGAGGAAGGATGTGGGGGCTCTTCCTGCATTTCCACGAGCAGGCTATCCGGTGCTGAAATCAAACAAAAAAAGCACAGTTCTTTCTTTGCTTTTTATATGAGTGAGCACCCAAAACATACATGGCAAGGCACCACAGGATGCTGCAAGGCTCTCCACCACGGCAGGCGTCGCCGGCTGGTACAGCAAGGAACCTGAGGTCCGTAGCAGACAAGCATTCTCATTTGACAATTTTGTGTAGACTATTCAGCTATGCATGTTTACTTGATGACCCAGCATGACACTTGCCTTTGTACAGAGCCAGAGGAGGCTCTGAAACAATTAAATCCACACAACTAATGCAATGCTGTGTTGATTCAGGGAAGTCCTCAAGCTGGAGAATACTATACTGGCAAGAGCGAAATAATCAATCCACCTCTACAAAGCATTGTACTTAGTCCCACATCCTTAAAGGGGCCCTGCAACAATTTTTTGACTGGTTTTTCATTTGCACCGAACCTAAGCGCACTGAACGTAGTAACTTAATGAAACTTTTCTTTTCGCAAAATTCGCTTTATTTTAAAAGTTTTAGGCAAATTAGAATTACAAAAACAAGCAAAAAATAACCTCCTTCATGACGTCGGAGGTCCTGGCTTGAGTGGCCGTGAACTAGAGGAGGGATAGTGAGCTCATCGAGCGCTCACGGCTGCCGCACTCTGAGTCGACGGCTCGAGAGGGCGCCACTAAAGCGTGTGTTGGATAGGCTGTATGAAGCGGCCAGCCAGGGCGGCTCGCATTGCATTTGCTGCACGATTAAAGACTATTTCGGCATGACACTCCATTGGCCACAAACGACAGCAAACACGGGGTAAAGATCAGTACAGAACGGGAGCCACTTCGCACTGCCATACCGCCAGATGGCCTTTCTACGCACCGGGACCTTTCTACGCTCACCGTTCATCGGCACCTCATCCCACAAGCTCTTCCTAACATGCGCCGCTTTTTCCGCCGCTTGGTGGCAGGTATGTCGACGGGTCATTTCTTGTTTCCGTACTTTATAAACTGCATTTATTTCTTTTCTGATCTAAAATACTGAACAAAAACTACTTTCATACATAATTGAAACGGTTCGCGACACTTATATTTTGTATCTCGACTAAAAAAAAGAGCTTTTAGCGGCTCTGACCAGTAGTAAGCCCAGGACCAAAAACGTCACATTTTGTGCGCTTTCGGTACCGCGGGTCGCCCTCGTCGGTGGAGGAGGTTTCCGCGTCGTCCGGTTGAAATATGACGCACTGATCTTTAGTTACTCTCTACGTGCCCGCTGGCTTGCCTGAACCCCAAGAGACGGGGAAACCGCAAAAAAGGTAGACGCTTAAATATGATTGCAGGGCCCCTTTAAAGGGGCACTGGCACCCTAAAATTCAAAATTATTTTATTGTTTCAGAAGCTTCAGGATAGCGTCGTAAACCCCCCAAAAATTGTAGCGAAAAACAGAAATTTTATAGCGCGCGAGTGCGCATTATAGATTTCCACATCTTCCTTGCCCACTTGACACCTCCTCACTTCTTCGTTGCAATGACGTAAAGAATACAACATTTAACATTTAATAGCGATACTCGTGAAACATATTTTTTAAGGCTATTTCGAACAAACCCGGCCCATTGTTTCGAAATTAATGAAATCAAAGCCGGGAAGTGTTAGTGACAACCTCAGTCATCTCTTTCCGTTTTCTCCCCAACTCCCAACGGTCATTGGAAAAGGTAGCGTAAGAGAGCGAGGAGCCGCCGAGTCGCCATGGAATGTGGAGAGGATCCGCGGAGGCGGAAAGAGCATACGAATGATGACAGGGCAGAGATAAAAAAACAAGGCGTCGGTGCTTGGTGGGAATATGCGCCATTGATGCGCGCATTGATGCACAAATAATTAGTTCCGAAGCCTCAGATTTTGAGGATGATGTTAAAGGATAAGTGCAAAGAAAAAAGATATTTTTTTTAACAGCCTAATTTGGACAAGCATGTAAAAAAAAAAAATTCCGTGAGAAAAAAAAATTTTTACAGCAAGATTTATTGCGTGAGACCTATTTTAGTTTGCGGCTATTTCGCCAGTTTTAAATCGCGTGCCACAAAGTTGGTGTTCTGAGACCTTTAGCCCCAATTGGCTGCTACACTGCTCATTGGATTAAGAGGTTGATTGACAGCTTAGAACTTGTTTGTTAAACCTTTGTTATATGTAGTAATTTCCTTTTGAGCAGCATATTTTTACGTTTAAAGAATAACCCCTGTGATGATTTATCATCTTCGTATGCTCGTCTTGTAAACCTTTACAAAAGGTTTACAAGACGGGCACTTTTGTTTGGATTCATACCATAACAAACAAAAGCTTCGCCATTCTTTCATGGCCGCCGAAGTCTCTGCTCCCGCCTGTCCCGCCTACCTCAACTAGTCGTCTTGCCGAAGTGATCGACCGGCACCATGTTTAACGTGCGTTGCTGCCAGATCTTACCGGAAGTCGAGACGCTGCGTCATTCAACTCCGCAGCCAAGTCAACCCAAGAGCAAATCCAAGGGTGAGGGGCAAGGCGTGCTTCTCCTCCGCGGGGGTCGAAAGAGCGGGAGTATCAAATGTGGAGAGGTTCTGACTCCGACTAAATTACGTCCCGTGGCGTAAATATTGCTAAAAGAATTTTTTTTTTTTTGCGGAACAATTGTTTTGTGACATGCTTGTCCCAATTAGGCTGTTTAAAAAAACACTTTTTTTTCCTTTGCAGTTACCCTTTAAGGCATCATTTTCGGTCGTATGAGCCATTAAAAAAAATTACATTTTGGGGGTGTCAGTGCTTTTTAAGTAGGACAGGCAATTTACCTGCGAAACTTGTATATTTGGTTAAGGCGTGTGAAATTATCTGCACCTGCATTTGATGGTAGTGCCACCAGCTCCTGTAGGACACCTTGGGAAAGACCTATACCCAGAACAAACATTTAAATAAATAAGACACAAAAGCCGCAGTTACATGTATACAACAGAAGTAAAAGACACAGGAAGAGGACTGGCATGGACAAGTGTCTGTACCAGCCCTGAACTCGACCCCACCCTCTTGCAGTAGGCGAGGTGAAAGCTTTACTAATCTTACCTGCAGTAGAAGTTGATGGCAACGAAATAAATTCCGCCACCACAGCTCCTTCAAGGGGGCTTGGCGGCAAGGCTCTTGGAGTGCCCTATCCCTGGCGATTTCTGCCCAACAATACAAGACAGTGTTGTTACCGAGAGCCGCACTTCATTGTTCTCATCCGGGTGCGAAACGTATACACACCAATCTTGTCAAGTAGAGCCAGGTGAAGGCGCTTGCAGGTTGTTTCAGACTTGCGGAGCTTCGCTTTTACTATCTTGAGCTCCTCTTCCTTGGCTCGCAACAGCTCCTTGGCTCCATCTCCCACCGCTCCATCTCCCACGGCATCTTTCCCACAACTTGACATGGCTGTACTGGGTGTGGACTCCTAGATATTAAGAGCAATAATTAGATGTAAAAAGAAAAAAACACATTGAGCAGCATTGATGCTATAATCTTAAGGTTCTGGATTTGTGTTGCTGCTTTGGCAACTACAATCATGGAATAACTGCATTAGCCTGTTTCCTTACCACTGCTGCTTTGGCATTTCGGTTGAAAGTCGACAGAATGCTTGAGAGCTGAGCATGTTGGGCCTCTGCCTTTCTCTTCCGTTTAAGTTGCCTTGCATCCTATTGATTGAAATAGAATTTGGTTATAATACCAACAAGAAAACGGAAATTCGTAAGATTACCTTGCTTGTAGCAGAGGGATTCTTGGGTTGGGGCGACTTGCTCAAAATAATCCGTGGCAAAGGTGACCTGCCACGCTTCAATGTCATGTGCAGGCTATCCAAGGTCTCTGAAAAACAAAAGATCACATATCAGTTTAATCCACCCGGACTTTGTACCAGGCTAGTTTAACTTCAGTCATCCGAGTGCTGCAAACCTGATTGCATAGCACAAGCGCCAGATTCGGCAAAGACAGGTGTCTGGTATGCATGGTCTTTAGTATCTTCCCTAATCATTTCTTCCGTTTCAAGCATATAGATTACCTGGTATGGGCAGCTGAAACTTCTTGCGAGTATCCTGTCACCAATGAATATATGTACGTGGTTTGCCTTCTCGGCTGGTTGGTGCATGATGGTGGAACAGTCGTGCTCTGTAAACGTCAACTTTAGTTGTGAAAGCTACAAAGCAGCTAAAGAAGTTGACATTTACACAGCTCGACCACTCCACCACCAAGCACCAACCAGCCATGGCGCAAGGCATAGATACTTATGCACCGGTGACAGAACACTCGTGAGGAGTCTTAGCTGCCCATACCAGGTGATATATGGGCTTCCAAGGGAGAGAATGAATAGAAGAGGTACTAAAGACCGCGCACACCAGACATCCGTCTTCGCCAAATCCAGTGCCAGTGCCATGCAGTCGGGTATGCAGCACCGAGCGCATACGTCATTTCCTTTTTAACCGGACAGTAAGCATGCGCAGGGAGGTTCGCGAGGTCGCCGAACTGGTCTGGTTGATCGGGCCGTCGAGTTGGATCTGTTCAGATGCGTCGGTTGTTTACGCAGGATTCTGACGGCTCGAATGCTTCTCCCTCGCGTGGATCAGGGATACAAAGCCAGGACTGGAGCATGGTAAATCATAAGCGCTGACATCTGTGATCGTGTGAGGAAGAACGAGAAAAAGAACGACAGAAAATCCGAAGGCAGACGCAAGGTTAGGCCTGCTCATTCTGCAGCCAATGATTGTTTACCTTTTTACACTGCATGCCGCTGGCGTTCTCTCGTACAATAAAGCAAGAACAGATTAGGCAACGACTGTGCATGTGATGGTTTGTTACCTCTTTGTGTTTATTCAAGTCATACCAGCAATCTGAACTCCACCGATGGCGATCGCTGTGCGTGCCCCGCCGCATCGAGGCGGCCGTAAGGTATGTGACGGTGGCGAACGCGGACGTCTTCCTCATTATTCGTGACACGGGCTCCACGGTACAGACATTTTCGCCCGGCCTGTGTCGCGTGTTATTTCTGCAGCTAAGCAGTGACAGTTGTCACCGGTCGTCGTAAAGATCAGTCGGCTGAGGCGTTGGTGGGTTTGCCAAGCTCGAGCAGAGGCCATTTGAACGGGCCAGGGGAAGCGGGGAGGGGGAGGCAGGGGGCTCCAAAAATGCGAGTTTTTCTTCCCCTTGTCGATTCTGGAGCGGGTCCCACGGAGCGGAATTTCGGCTCCCTCGCTAGTTTTTGGAAAGCGCTCGGGATCTACGAGTTTAATTCACCATTAGACTAATCGGCGACCCGTGCGTCTCTAGTTATTATAGCTGATTGTTCGCGGTGGTCTACGCAAGCTATCACGGCATCTGGGTTGGAAAACAACGCTCCTACCATGAAACTGCGACCGCCGGCACTACACACAACGCGAATATCGCAAAACCCGAGCTGCCGTGCCGGCCGCCGGCAAAATATCCACTTTGTTCGAAGAAAGGAAACAACAAAGCGCGGGAGATGGCACCGTGCAACATACGATAGCACACTTGTGAAATTTAATACGTCCGCATGCTTCAAATAGTCTACTACAGCAGTGGCGTCACGAGGGTCAGCGGCACCCGGGACGGTAGCCCGCCGCGACACCCCACGCTCTCGCGTGGCCCGCCGCTCCTCTCCCCCCTCCCCCCCCAACCCCCACTCTCGTGGCCCCCCGCCCCCCTTCCCCTGTGACGCCACTGTACCACAGTAACTTATTAAAACAGCAATGCTATCACTTACCTGCCATTTCGTTCACGAAGGCCGGGTAATAGCCCTCGTCTTCACCCTCTTCGCCACGCCAATACGCCTGTACCCTAATCAACTTGTCGAAGTCACCTGCTGCCTTCGGACTGAACTCTTTTATCAATGAAACAGGAACAATGGCACGTTGGCCGTCTTGTTCGTAACGAACGTACGCGAACATGCTACGAGCAGTACGAGGTTCAAAGAGAAAGACAAACAACGTAAACAGACCAAGGTAACAAAGCAACAAGCTAGGCGGATTGGATGGGATTGGCTGAACGAATAAAACATTTCTGAATTGGCTTACTTCGGACCTATATCCATATACACTAAATATTTTTTTCTTTAGGCGTCATTATTTTGACCACATATTTGCTAAGGCAGCTTATATTCGGTTCAGCAAGCACAAACACATCATGATCAATAAGCATATATTGTTTATCGACAT